>JAVIAB010000059.1:6715154-6992654 GCA_032433765.1 Megaustenia siamemsis | reverse complement strand
TGGTAAGACACTAAACGTGTCATGTGGTAAGACACTAAACGTGTCATGTGGTAAGACACTAAACGTGTCATGTGGTAAGACACTTAACGTGTCATGTGGTAAGACACTAAACGTGTCATGTGGTAAGACACTTAACGTGTCATGTGGTAAGACACTTAACGTGTCATGTGGTAAGACACTTAACGTGTCATGTGGTAAGACACTTAACGTGTCATGTGGTAAGACACTTAACGTGTCATGTGGTAAGACACTAAACGTGTCATGTGGTAAGACACTTAACGTGTCATGTGGTAAGACACTTAACGTGTCATGTGGTAAGACACTAAACGTGTCATGTGGTAAGACACTTAACGTGTCATGTGGTAAGACACTTAACGTGTCATGTGGTAAGACACTTAACGTGTCATGTGGTAAGACACTTAACGTGTCATGTGGTAAGACACTTAACGTGTCATGTGGTAAGACACTTAACGTGTCATGTGGTAAGACACTTAACGTGTCATGTGGTAAGACACTAAACGTGTCATGTGGTAAGACACTTAACGTGTCATGTGGTAAGACACTTAACGTGTCATGTGGTAAGACACTAAACGTGTCATGTGGTAAGACACTTAACGTGTCATGTGGTAAGACACTTAACGTGTCATGTGGTAAGACACTAAACGTGTCATGTGGTAAGACACTTAACGTGTCATGTGGTAAGACACTAAACGTGTCATGTGGTAAGACACTTAACGTGTCATGTGGTAAGACACTTAACGTGTCATGTGGTAAGACACTTAACGTGTCATGTGGTAAGACACTTAACGTGTCATGTGGTAAGACACTAAACGTGTCATGTGGTAAGACACTTAACGTGTCATGTGGTAAGACACTTAACGTGTCATGTGGTAAGACACTTAACGTGTCATGTGGTAAGACACTTAACGTGTCATGCGGTAAGACACTTAACGTGTCATGCGGTAAGACACTTAACGTGTCATGTGGTAAGACACTTAACGTGTCATGTGGTAAGACACTTAACGTGTCATGTGGTAAGACACTTAACGTGTCATGTGGTAAGACACTAAACGTGTCATGTTGTAAGACACTTAACGTCTCATGTGGTAAGACACTTAACGTGTCATGTGGTAAGACACTTAACGTGTCATGTGGTAAGACACTAAACGTGTCATGTGGTAAGACACTTAACGTGTCATGTGGTAAGACACTAAACGTGTCATGTGGTAAGACACTAAACGTGTCATGTGGTAAGACACTTAACGTGTCATGTGGTAAGACACTTAACGTGTCATGTGGTAAGACACTAAACGTGTCATGTGGTAAGACACTAAACGTGTCATGTGGTAAGACACTTAACGTGTCATGTGGTAAGACACTAAACGTGTCATGTGGTAAGACACTAAACGTGTCATGTGGTAAGACACTTAACGTGCCCTGTGCAAGGTCTGATGTTTGATCGTCGGACACAAATAGTCCAGATTTTCTGCCATATGTGCTATCTTCGGTTCGAAATGACAATAGACAGGCAGGCAGACATATAGACTGACGGAGATATAGACAGACAGACAGAAAGACAGACGGACGGACGGACGGGCGGACGGGCGGACGGACGGACAGACGGACGGATGGATGGATGGATGGATGGATGGATGGATGGATGGATGGATGGATGGATATATAGACAGACAGACAGGCAGACAGACAGGCAGACAGATAGGTGTCTTCTTTTTGACATAATTGCTGTTTATATAAATAATTGGTCGCATGGATTCGCATAAACATAACACCTAACATAATGTAAAATTTAAATACTTTTGATTTTAATTCCGTGCTTACATATTTTTTAGGTTGTATGTTTATGTAAATATATTGATCACTTTTGTCAAGCTGTTAACACTGATCTAAAATTGTTTAATATATGTGTAAAGCTGTGAAATATTGTTATGAAGCTGATGAACATTCGTGTAAAGCTGTGAAATATTTTTATGAAGCTGATGAACATTCGTGTAACGCTACTTAACATGTATTTCAAGTTGTAAAACACCCCATTGTCCTATATCAAGAAAAACATTCATTGTTGCTTCAGTACAAAATGGTATGCCAAGCTGTAGCTGACAGGGTTGTACCTTTGGAGAAACTGAGAGAGGTTTTTAACAAAAATCTGGACACCAAATTAACAATGATGACAAAGGTAAATATCTGAAGAAATTAATGAGCAACAACAATCAGATAATGATTAACTCTTTCAGTACGGAAGGTTTTTATCAGTTTAGTGGTAGAGATTGCAGAGACAAAATGTTTCATGGTTTTAAATATGAATCCACATGTTTATATTTATCTAACATATAACATATTATATATGAATTTTTAGATAATGGAACAAAGTATTATATTTCACCAATACCAAGATGATACAAGATTTATAAAAAGAATATGGTTTGATGACAGTTTACATTTATCAAATTGAGAGTGACGCACTGTGCGGCTAAACGTACATGACCGAAATCGGAATGGCGTATGGTGCGTCGAAACGTACGGAAAGAGTTAAGTAAAATATTTAAAACGAAATAACAAAACTGATCGGATTAAAAAATGTGCCTTCTAATAATTAATATTGCTAAGTCATGACTTTAGATAGCCCCTCTACTTCGTTAGGCCAAGCTATCTATAAACTTACCTTAAGTGAATTTTCATAAATCAAGACCTGCAACTTTGTCTTCACGACCAATAGGTTTTGTTGTCTACATTCTTTATTCAAAGTTAAAGAAGTGCAAACCGAAAAGTACATTTGACAATCTACTACCAATCGAATCCATTCTTCTCGAAGTTCAATGTCCCCAAGTGGGTAAATCTGTTGAACAATGTCCCCAAGTGGGTAAATCTGTTGAACAATGTCCCCACGTGGGTAAATCTGTTGAACAATGTCCCCAAGTGGGTAAATCTGTTGAACAATGTCCCCAAGTGGGTAAATCTGTTGAATAATGTCCCCAGGTGGGTAATTCTGTTGAACAATGTCCACAAGTGGGTATATCTGTTGAACAATGTCCCCAGGTGGGTAATTCTGTTGAACAATGTCCACAAGTGGGTATATCTGTTGAACAATGTCCCCAGGTGGGTAATTCTGTTGAACAATGTCCCCAAGTGGGTAAATCTGTTGAACAATGTCCCCAGGTGGGTAAATCTGTTGAACAATGTCCCCAAGTGGGTAAATCTGTTGAACAATGTCCCCAGGTGGGTAATTCTGTTGAACAATGTCCACAAGTGGGTATATCTGTTGAACAATGTCCCGAGGTGGGTAATGCTGTTGAACAATGTCCACAAGTGGGAAATTCTGTTGAATAATGTCCCCAAGTGGGCAAATATGTTGAACAATGTCCCCAAGTTGGAAATCTGTTGAACAATGTCCTTAAGTGGGAAAATCTGTTGAATAATGTCCCAAGTGGGTAAATCTGTTGAACAATGTCCACAAGTGGGCAAATATGTTGAACAATGTCCCCAAGTGGGTAAATCTGTTGAACAATGTCCTCAAGTGTGCAAATCTGTTGAACAATGTCCCCAAGTGGGTAAATCTGTTGAACAATATCCCCAAGTTGATAATTCTGTTGAACAATGTCCACATGTGGGCAAAATCTGTTGAACAATGTCCCCAAGTTGGTAATTCTGTTGAACAATGTCCCCAAGTTGATAATTCTGTTGAACAATGTCCCCAAGTTGGTAATTCTGTTGAACAATGTCCCCAAGATGGTAATTCTGTTGAACAATGTCCACATGTGGGCAAATCTGTTGAACAATGTCCCCAAGTTAGTAATTCTGTTGAACAATGTCCACAAGTGGGTAAATCTGTTGAACAATGTCCCCAAGTTAGTAATTCTGTTGAACAATGTCCACAAGTGGGTAAATCTGTTGAACAATGTCCACAAGTGGGTAAATCTGTTGAACAATGTCCCCAAGTTGGTAATTCTGTTGAACAATGTCCCCAAGATGGTAATTCTGTTGAACAATGTCCACATGTGGGCAAATCTGTTGAACAATGTCCCCAAGTTAGTAATTCTGTTGAACAATGTCCACAAGTGGGTAAATCTGTTGAACAATGTCCACAAGTGGGTAAATCTGTTGAACAATGTCCACAAGTGGGTAAATCTGTTGAACAATGTCCCCAAGTGGGTAAATCTGTTGAACAATGTTCTCAGGCCGCACCATCCTTGATCTTTCTCTTTGGAGCCTGCTGCCCTTTCTCCTCACAATCTCAATGTGTAGTGGATGATGTACATCAACACTAACTTGGTGGTAGGTACATGTGCACCAACATCATTATTCTGTCTGCGAAGGTGGGAAAATTGACAAGATATTGCATTTCACTTCAAGGTGTGGCTTTTGTGCATCCAAGTCTGATGTGCGTGGCATCATTTTGTAATCGTTCCAGTCTTTCAATGTGCGTGTGACTGAGATTTATCTGGTTATCTGGTTATGGTAGGCCTCGGTATCACTGCAAACGAATTAAAATCCATAATTGCTCAACCGCCCGTGCCAGTGGAATCATCCGAATTGCTAACACATCTCCCAAGCAAAGAAAGGTAACTGTAGTCCCCACCATAGCAGTCTCAGCACACGCCAAAAGACATAAGGCGAAACCGCACAGAGAGTGAACATGGCCAACTGTTCCTGTCATACGATATCAGCATTCATCGTAAGCAATTGGAATATCGGAGCATGATCACAACGGATGAAACACACAGACTGAGAGTTAGAATCATCAGTGGCTACTCGATAAAGGGACCCACTAGTCCTTGTAAAAGTTGCTCAGAAGATGTTCACAGTCTGCCGCCACCATAACCCTCCTTGATGAGAAGTCCTTCCTACCTTCATGAACACTTGATCTACGTGCAGGAAGAAAGCAAGACTTTAGGTGCGTCCTCACAACAATCTCTGAACACATGCACACTATTGGTGACTGTGCGTTGATGGTTGCTCAAAGATAACCATGTCACAGCTGGGTTTTCCCAGTGCTCATGCACAGCGCTATCTGCTCAAACGGATAAGTTCTGTCTGAAGTTCTTCAGGAACGTTCTCCCCTCTCTCAACCTTGGCGGTACCCTAAAAACGCCATCAGCTTGAAAGTCTTCCTTAGACCCGTAGCCTGTTCACTTTCTGAATACCTAGAATGACAGCAGCTAGTTCTACCACCGGTCCTAGCTTATGACTAAATGATCATCGTTTTACCGGCCCATGGAAACATTTCTTCGGAGATCGACTTCTTATCTGCTGCTTCCCAATTACCAAAATTATCTGATTAAGTGTTACGTCATTTCATTATAAATATTTATCCAATTATAATTTTTTTTTAAAATTATGTAATATGCTTGTAAAAATTATGACTTAAACTTGCTTTGTTTCATCAAATCAGTTAATATCAGATTTGACTTTAGTCATTGTTTTTCCGTTTCAAAAAATGTTTATTTTTATTATTTCCAGAATCAGATCAAATTGGCAGAGGTCAAGCTGAACTTATTGATGATTGGAATAACGGGGCGGGGCATGAGTGCGACCGGAAACACAATACTCAACAAACGAGTCTTTGAAACATCAGCCGGTTTTGTGTCAAAAACAAACACAGTTAGCGATGGCTTTGCGGAGTTTGGTCGGTACATTCTTCATGTGGTTGATACGCCTGGGTTGTTGAACACTAACCTCGACAAGGTCAAAGATAAAGCGATGACCGAAAAACATTTGGTGGAAGCTGTAACCAGGTGCTGTTATGAAGGCGTTGATGCATTTATTTATGTTATTATGTTTGGCCATTTATTTCCTGAAGATGATATATCCGTTCATCTAACAATCAAATCTATTCTCGGAGACCACTTTATGAAGAACGTTATCTGTGTGATGACTTGTGGAGATATTTTCGAACTTTTCATCCAAAAAAATAAACGTGAATTGACATTCCAGCAGTGGTGTAAAGAACAGGAAGGCGCTTTGAAACAGTTGTATGATGCTTGTGAGGAAAGGTTTGTGTTGTTTAACAACAGAGAGACGGATGGAGTGAAGAATCAAGCACAAGTGCAGCAGATTGTTGATCTGATAGAGCAAGCACGATTAAGTCGTTACTCCAGCAAGTTCGTATAAAGAACATAGTGTCTACATCATGTGAGAGCAGTGAACTCCTTGGTAAAAGATGAAGGAAGATGGCAACAATGTAAGCACAGGTCATGCACGCGTTGTTAACTTTACAATATACCAGCTGTTTCAAGTGAGACCAACAAAACGTTTTTTAGATCAGTTAAATAGGAACTAGTTTATCCTTGCGAGCGAAGTCTAGTTTATCCAATTCATTCTTTCATTACTCCAGTCGTCTTGAAATGATTATGTCAGTGGAATAAGTGCAGCATGGGCGAGAGAGATTGGCTGATGTTTATCATCAGTATTTAAAGTCCATTTCAAAACTTAGTCTGACATCAAATAAATTCACAGTTAATGGACCTACGAAACCTGGACTATCTACAGCGGTCACGCCAGAAAACTGAATCATTAACATACGCGCTGCTCGCGGAAAATGCTAAAGATAAAATGACATAGCATTTACCCTGGACCAGTTCGGCAAGACAGAAATATACACCACTAAGCACTCTATACATTCACCAACATATGTCAATCACACCTGCTATAGAATGGACGTGTAGTTTGAGTACCAGGGCAACGTTGCAAAAGAAATTAATTTATAGTGAACTGGAAAAGAGTAGATGTCAAGCAGAGGATAAAGAGATATCATACGATCTTTATTAGAAAGAGTCATAGAGGTAAAAACAGATCTATACCTATATTTCATAGATTACACCAAAGCATTTGACAATGTAAAGGACCAAGAAATAAATAAAATTTTAGAAGGTATAAACGTTGACAGCAAAAGATCTAAGAATAATAAAGAACATGTACTGGCAACAAACAGCGGCCATAGGGACTGGAAATCAAATGGGAATGTTTCAACAAATAAAATAGGGTGTTAGAGCAAGGTTGTGTGCTGTCACCAGATTTATTTAATATATAAATAGTGAGATTATTTTAAGATCCATACGGGACATGCCTGGAATAATAATTGGAGACCATAATATAAATAATCTAAGTAAGGTATTATGATGATGATACTGTATTAATAGCTAAGAGCGAAAATGAGTTACAAGAAATGTTAGTCATTATAGAAAAGGAAAACAAAAATAAAGGACTCAGTTTTAATACAAAAATCACTTGTTCGTAGTGCAATGATGACGGTCCGCAAATAATTCAACAACTCAATAACCAAAATGAAAGAAATACTAGTACCAACAAAGAAAAAGACATAACCGCAATGCACAATAAAGACAAGTGGAACAATATTAGAATAGGTAAATGAATTTAAACATCTGGGAAAAGATACCGTACACCTTAAGCAAATGGCCTATCAGAAGGTCAACAACAGAAAAAATAACTAACTGTCGAGATCGAAAGTTGTGGAGAGACATGATCACCTACGCCAGCAGGCATGGAACTTGATGATGATTAGAGGACAAAGTTCAAGAACAGATGAACAGTTCACTACGTTTGTCAAAGTCCTGATGACTGGATGAACATTGAGTGCCCTAATCGTGGGCGATTTTCGTTTACTTCTCTGAACATATCCCTGGGTGCTCAGATCCCATTCTAAGTGTCCAGCGACTGAGGGCTCAAAGCGATTAATTGACATGTCAAACTTCAAATTATCTTCATTCAACTCGATAGACCAACATTTGGCAAATCAACTCTATCATGGTTCAGACATTGCATGCCTTGTATTGGACTCATCAGTCACAATTGAAGGTGCTTGAAACAAAAAGTTTAGAAAAAGTCAAATGTTGGTGTCGGTTGTACGACATTTCGTGTGAATGGAACATAAACCGTTGTAGGTTGTGTGCCATTCTGTGTCAGTGGAGCATCAGTTTTTATCTGCTGTGTGGCATTTTGTGTCAGAGAAACATCAATTGTTATCCGCTTTGTGGCATTTTGTGTCAGTGGAACATCAATCTTTATCTGCTGTGTGACATTTTGTGTCAGAAAAACATCAATTGTTATCTGCTTTGTGGCATTTTGTGTCAGAGGAACATCAAATGTTATCCACTTTGTGGCATTTTGTGTCAGTGGAACATCAATCTTTATCTGCTGTGTGACATTTTGTGTAAGAAAAACATCAATTGTTATCCGCTTTGTGGCATTTTGTGTCAGAGGAACATCTCATGTTATCCACTTGGTGACATTGTGTGTCAGAGAAACATCTAATGTTATCCGCTTTGTGGCATTTTGTGTCAGTGGAACATCAATCTTTATCTGCGGAGTAACATTTTGTAGCAGTAAAACATCAATCTTTATCAGCTGTGTGACATTTTGTGCCAGTGAAACATCAATCTTTATCAGCTGTGTGACATTTTGTGCCAGTTAAACATCAATTGTTATCCTCTTTGTGGCATTGTGTGCTAGTTAAACATCAACTTTAATCAGGTGTTTGACATTTTGTATCATTGGAACATTAATTTGTATCCACTATGTATTGTTTTGGGTCATTTCAGCATCACTTTTTATCTGCTCTGTGAAATTTTGTACCAGTAAAACATCAATCTTTACAATGTGCATTTCTTGCCAGCAGAACATTAATACCTATCACTTGTGTGACATTTTATGCCAATGGAACATTAATACCTATCACTTGTGTGACATTTTATGCCAATGGAACATTAATACCTATCACTTGTGTGACATTTTATGCCAATGGAACATTAATACCTATCACTTGTGTGACATTTTATGCCAATGGAACATTAATACCTATCACTTGTGTGACATTTTATGCCAATGGAACATTAATACCTATCACTTGTGTGACATTTTATGCCAATGGAACATTAATACCTATCACTTGTGTGACATTTTATGCCAATGGAACATTAATACCTATCACTTGTGTGATATTTTATGCCAATGGAACATTAATACCTATCACTTGTGTGACATTTTATGCCAATGGAACATTAATACCTATCACTTGTGTGACATTTTATGCCAATGGAACATTAATACCTATCACTTGTGTGACATTTTATGCCAATGGAACATTAATACCTATCACTTGTGTGACATTTTATGCCAATGGAACATTAATACCTATCACTTGTGTGACATTTTATGCCAATGGAACATTAATACCTATCACTTGTGTGACATTTTATGCCAATGAATCATTAATATTTATCACTTGTGTGACATTTTTTGTCAATGTTCATTAAATAACAATCTGCTGCAATGTTTTGACCATAATTTTGCTCTATATTTTTATTTAAACTTAGTATATACAACCGGATCAATTGTTTAATATTTGCGTTCTATTTTACCAACAATTTAACTCTTTCTCTCTATCATTTATAACCATCCATCCTCCCCAAAATATCCCAACAATCCCTCAATGTCATGGTCTTCATTTACAATGATGAAACAAAAACATTATCTCTCGCTCTCTCAGACAATTTTTTCACTCTCCCATTGTGTCAGTTCTAGCTATTATCAACTCTGTCTATTTCAAATTATGTCTATTGCTAAATCTGTATTACAAGCTCTGTCTATTACAAACTCTGTCTATTACCAACTCTATCTATCATCCATTACCAACTCTTTCCATTACCAACTTTGTCTATTACCAACTCTACTACCAACTTTGTATATTACCAACTCTATTACCAACTTTGTATATTACTAACTCTATTACCAACTTTGTCTATTACCAACTCTTTCTATTACCAACTTTGTCTATTACCAACTCTACTACCAACTTTGTATATTACCAACTCTATTACCAACTTTGTCTATTACCAACTCTATTACCAACTCTGTCTATTACCAACTCTATTACCAACTTTGTATATTACCAACTCTATTACCAACTTTGTATATTACCAACTCTACTACCAACTTTGTATATTACCAACTCTATTACCAACTTTGTATATTACTAACTCTATTACCAACTCTATTACCAACTCTATTACCAACTTTGTATATTACCAACTCTATTACCAACTCTATTACCAACTCTATTACCAACTTTGTATATTACCAACTCTATTACCAACTCTATTACCAACTCTATTACCAACTTTGTATATTACCAACTCTACTACCAACTTTGTCTATTACCAACTCTATTACCAACTTTGTCTATTACCAACTCTATTACCAACTCTGTCTATTACCAACTCTATTACCAACTTTGTCTATTACCAACTCTATTACCAACTTTGTATATTACCAACTCTATTACCAACTTTGTCTATTACCAACTCTATTACCAACTTTGTCTATTACCAACTCTATTACCAACTTTGTCTATTACCAACTCTATTACCAACTTTGTATATTACCAACTCTATTACCAACTTTGTCTATTACCAACTCTATTACCAACTTTGTATATTACCAACTCTATTACGAACTTTGTATATTACCAACTCTATTACCAACTTTGTATATTACCAACTCTATTACCAACTTTGTCTATTACCAACTTTATTACCAACTTTGTCTATTACCAACTCTATTACCAACTTTGTCTATTACCAACTCTATTACCAACTTTGTCTATTACCAACTCTATTACCAACTTTGTATATTACCAACTCTATTACCAACTTTGTATATTACCAACTCTATTACCAACTTTGTATATTACCAACTCTATTACCAACTTTGTCTATTACCAACTCTATTACCAACTTTGTCTATTATCAACTCGCTCTGTATATTACCAACTTTGTCTATTATCAACTCGCTCTGTATAATACCAACTCTGTCTAATAGAGAATAGGCAAATAAATGCATTGCTGCTGTAAAGCTGGTAGCAAGGAGCAGAGCAACTGGTGGGGTATAAGGTGAAATGGAGGCAAAGATGTTCAGAGAGTTGTTGATGTCTTTGACATATGAGGGGAGGTATAGGACAGTGGGTTGAGAAGCACTGTCGAGGAAGTCAGAAATGTAGGACAGAAGATAGAAGAGACAATTGGTCGTCCGGGCGAGCTGTGTTTGTGTATCTTGGGCAGCATGTAGAATGAGGGTCTACCAAGGCCACTCAGGGAGGATCGTACAGGATGAGCTAATAGGAAGTTGTCCCTCCTGAATGTAATTCAGAATTGACTCCCGTAGAAGGTCATTATTATAGACAGGGACATCTTCAGAGCCGGGTTTGGTAGAATGAGTGGTCAGATAGTTGTCTCTGCCCTTCATATACATGGAGGCCCTTCCTCAAGACAACCACAGTACAAACTATTAAAAACGTGTCGGAAAACAATCGCTTCATTTCTTTGCTACAACTTTTTCTTAATCCTCTCAACTTCGTCGGAGCAAAGTGCACTCACAAGAGATCTCCACCCATCAAAGTGCACTCACAAGCGATCTCCACCCATCAAAGTGCACTCACAAGAGATCTCCACCCATCAAAGTGCACTCACAAGCGATCTCCACCCATCAAAGTGCACTCACAAGCGATCTCCACCCATCAAAGTGCACTCACAAGAGATCTCCACCCATCAAAGTGCACTCACAAGAGATCTCCACCCATCAAAGTGCACTCACAAGCGATCTCCACCCATCAAAGTGCACTCACAAGCGATCTCCACCCATCAAAGTGCACTCACAAGAGATCTCCACCCATCAAAGTGCACTCACAAGCGATCTCCACCCATCAAAGTGCACTCACAAGAGATCTCCAACAAATTCGGTCTGGAGCAAGCATTGACAACTCTCACCAGGAATTGCCAGCGTCTTTAATTTCATCATGTATGGTTCGTAGCCATGTCCCCAATGGTCTGCCTCTTTTTCGTTTGTCAGGTGGTGTCCATGTTAATGTTAGGTGTGGATGCCTAGTTCGTTCCATTAGTTGAACGTGTCCTAGCCATTTACAACGACTTCTTTTCATTTCTTGATTGATTTAGTTAATGCTTGATCTTCTATTTATTTCTTTGCTTGTAATGTGTTAATCTCAAAGAATGTTTATAATCTTCTTAAATAGTAACCATTTTTGTACTTCTACCATACTACTATTACAACTGCTACTATTAATACCATTTTTACTACTATACTACTTCTACTACTACAATTGTTGGTTGCGATTAATTTAGTTATATCTGTTTTATATTGCCATTTCTTGGCTTTGTAGTATAGCTATTACTATTAAGGAATGCCTGCTACTAAAAAACAACAGCCTCCACTAATTAAACGACCAGTGCATCGTGCATTGCTACTTCATCAAATGCTACCTTCGGCACTTCACTAAAGCTACAACGATTTTAATGTTTATTCCGTTAATTTGAATTATTTTTCATTCATTATGTTTGCAGAAAGGCAAAAAGTAATTTTAAGGCCAAAAAATATACTAACAATAAAACAAATAACACCAGGATTAAAACTAAGAATAGCAAAATGTTATATCTTCTCAACATTCCGTTTGGTGCAGAAACACGGACTTTAGACAAGAAAACAGAACAGAAAATTGAAACCTTCTGAAATGTAGATTAAAAGAAAACAACAAGGGCGGTCTCAGTATGAATTGTAAGAAAACAGAAGTAATGGTCATATTGAAAAAACAATCATCACCATCATGCAGCATAAAAATAAACAGGACAAATTTGAAACAAGTGCAACGCGTCAAATACGTGGGTACAGTCAACAACAGAACTGATAGGATGCACTGTAGATAGAAGATTGTGGAAGGACATGATCGGCTACGCCAACCGGTATGGCACATGATGATGATGAAATGTAGGTTTTTAGAAGAATAGGAAGAATTGGATGGAAAGAAACTAAAACAAACGATGAAGTCTTAAAAGAACTAAAAATTAAAAGAGAACTACTAAACACAATTCTAACAAAATCTATGAAATTTTTGGGCCATGTTAAAAGACACAGCAGCCAACTAAAAGTGATCTTGGAAGGGAAAATACAAGGTAAAAGAGACAGATGCAGACCATGAATAAAATGGACGAGTAACATCAAAATAAGGACAAGTCAGCCTTTGACAATCTGCACCACCAAAGCAAGAGAAATAGCGGAATGGCGCTCCATGATAGCTAACCTTCGATGCGGAGACGACACTCAAATATGATGATGATATTTCATCAATTCTTCAGACTGTATATATATTCACATACTATCACTATCAGTTTCAAATAAGTAACAACAGAAGTTAACAATGAGAGTGGGCGTACAAACATCATCTAGTTGTCATGCCAAGGTTGTTGAATACCTGAACGAGACATGCGAACGATGACCACTAAATAAATGAAGAAACCTAGAGCCCAGTGCTATGATGATGTGGATGCATTTACGTCTATCTTGATGTTGATGCATTTACGTCTATCTTGATGTTGATGCATTTACGTCTATCTTGATGTTGATGCATTTACGTCTATCTTGATGTTGATGCATTTACGTCTATCTTGATGTTGATGCATTTACGTCTATCTTGATGTTGATGCATTTACGTCTATCTTGATGTTGATGCATTTACGTCTATCTTGATGTTGATGCATTTACGTCTATCTTGATGTTCGGTAATGAATTTTGAGAGGAAGGCAGGTCTACTATCAAACTCTCTGTCATTTGTATCTGTGGCGCAAGAGTCGTCTTTGTGGACATTTTGTATCTGTCATGCAGAATGTCTTTCTGGGTATTTGATATCGTTGTTGCCGCTTTTTGCGTACTTTGTATCAGTATTTGTAGCAATTATGTGGCATTTTGTATCAATATTTGTAGCAATTATGTGGCATTTTGTATCAATATTTGTAGCAATTATGTGTCATTTTGTATCAATATTTGTAGCAATTATGTGGCATTTTGTATCAATATTTGTAGCAATTATGTGGCATTTTGTAGCAATATTTGTAGCAATTATGTGGCATTTTGTATCAATATTTGTAGCAATTATATGGCATTTTGTATCAATATTTGTAGCAATTATATGGCATTTTGTATCAATATTTGTAGCAATTATGTGGCATTTTGTATTAGTGACACTGAAGTTAATGTCGCTTCTTTTACGTTCACTCTCTGTGTTACAACTGGTGTCAGTTCTTGTTTCTCTCTGTGTTACAACTGGTGTCAGTTCTTGTTTCACTCTGTGTTACAACTGGTGTCAGTTCTTGTTTCTCTCTGTGTTACAACTGGTGTCAGTTCTTCTTTCTCTCTGTGTTACAACTGGTGTCAGTTCTTGTTTCACTCTGTGTTACAACTGGTGTCAGTTCTTGTTTCCCTCTGTGTTACAACTGGTGTCAATTCTTTTACGTTCACTCTGTGTTACAAATGGTGTCAGTTCTTGTTCCTCTCTGTGTTACAACTGGTGTCAATTCTTTTACGTTCACTCTGTGTTACAAATGGTGTCAGTTCTTGTTTCTCTCTGTGTTACAACTGGTGTCAATTCTTTTACGTTCACTCTCTGTGTTACAACTGGTGTCAGTTCTTGTTTCTCTCTGTATTACAACTGGTGTCAATTCTTTTAAGTTCACTCTCTGAGTTACATCTGTTGTAAATTCGTTTACGTTCACTCTCTGTGTTACAACTGGTAACAATTCTTTTACGTTCACTCTTTGTGTTACAACTGGTGTCAGTTCTTTTACGTTTATTCTCTGTGTTACAACTGGTGTCAATTCTTTTACGTTTACTTTCTGTGTTACAACTGGTGCCAGTTCTTGTTTCTCTCTGTGTTACAACTGGTGTCAATTCTTTTACGTTCACTCTCTGTGTTACAAATGGTGTCAGTTCTTGTTTCTCTCTGTGTTACAACTGGTGTCAATTCTTTTACGTTCACTCTCTGTGTTACATCTGGTGTAAATTCGTTTACGTTCACTCTCTGTGTTACAACTGGTGTCAATTCTTTTACGTTCACTCTCTGTGTTACAACTGGTGTCAGTTCTTGTTTCTCTCTGTGTTACAACTGGTGTCAGTTCTTTTACGTTCACTCTCTGTGTTACAACTGGTGTCAATTCTTTTACGTTCACTCTCTGTGTTACAACTGGTGTCAATTCTTTTACGTTCACTCTCTGTGTTACATCTGGTGTAAATTCGTTTACGTTCACTTTCTGTGTTACAGCTGGTGTCAGTTCTTGTTTCTCTCTGTGTTACAAATGGTGTCAGTTCTTGTTTCTCTCTGTGTTACAACTGGTGTCAATTCTTTTACGTTCACTCTCTGTGTTACATCTGGTGTAAATTCGTTTACGTTCACTCTCTGTGTTACATCTGGTGTAAATTCGTTTACGTTCACTCTCTGTGTTACAACTGGTGTCAATTCTTTTACGTTCACTCTCTGTGTTACATCTGGTGCCAGTTCTTGTTTCTCTCTGTGTTACAACTGGTGCCAGTTCTTGTTTCTCTCTGTGTTACAACTGGTGTCAATTCTTTTACGTTCACTCTCTGTGTTACAAATGGTGTCAGTTCTTGTTTCTCTCTGTGTTACAACTGGTGTCAATTCTTTTACGTTCACTCTCTGTGTTACAACTGGTGCCAGTTCTTGTTTCTCTCTGTGTTACAACTGGTGCCAGTTCTTGTTTCTCTCTGTGTTACAACTAGTGTCAATTCTTTTACGTTCACTCTGTGTTACAACTGGTGCCAGTTCTTTTTTCTCTCTGTGTTACATCTATTGTAAATTCGTTTACGTTCACTCTCTGTGTTACAACTGGTGTCAGTTCTTGTTTCTCTCTGTGTTACAACTGGTGTCAGTTCTTGTTTCTCTCTGTGTTACAACTGGTATCAATTCTTTTACGTTCACTCTTTGTGTTACAACTGGTGTCAGTTCTTTTACGTTTATTCTCTGTGTTACAACTGGTGTCAATTCTTTTACGTTTACTTTCTGTGTTACAACTGGTGCCAGTTCTTGTTTCTCTCTGTGTTACAACTGGTGTCAATTCTTTTACGTTCACTCTCTGTGTTACAAATGGTGTCAGTTCTTGTTTCTCTCTGTGTTACAACTGGTGTCAATTCTTTTACGTTCACTCTCTGTGTTACAGCTGGTGTCAGTTCTTGTTTCTCTCAGTGTTACAACTGGTGTCAATTCTTTTACGTTCACTCTCTGTGTTACAACTGGTGTCAGTTCTTGTTTCTCTCTGTGTTACAACAGGTGTCAATTCTTGTTTCTCTCTGTGTTACAACTGGTGTCAATTCTTGTTTCTCTCTGTGTTACAACTGGTGTCAATTCTTGTTTCTCTCTGTGTTACAACTGGTGTCAATTCTTGTTTCTCTCTGTGTTACAACTGGTGTCAGTTCTTTTACGTTTACTCTCTGTGTTACAACTGGTGTCAGTTCTTGTTTCTCTCTGTGTTACAACAGGTGTCAATTCTTGTTTCTCTCTGTGTTACAACTGGTGTCAGTTCTTGTTTCTCTCTGTGTTACAACTGGTGTCAATTCTTGTTTCTCTCTGTGTTACAACTGGTGTCAATTCTTGTTTCTCTCTGTGTTTCAATAAATGGTGTCAATTCTTTTACGTTTACTCTCTGTGTTTCAATAAATGGTGTCAATTCTTTTACGTTTACTCTCTGTGTTACAACTGGTGTCAATTCTTGTTTCTCTCTGTGTTTCAATAAATTGTGTCAATTCTTTTACGTTTTCTCTCTGTGTTACAACTGGTGTAATTTCTTTTACGTTTTCTCTCTGTGTTACAACTTGTGTCAATTCTTGTTTCTCTCTGTGTTTCAATAAATGGTGTAAATTCTTTTACTTTTTCTCTCTGTTTTACAACTGGTGTAAATTCTTGTTTCTCTCTGTGTTACAACTGGTGTCAGTTCTTTTACGTTTACTCTCTGTGTTACAACTGGTGTCAGTTCTTGTTTCTCTATGTGTTACAACTGGTGTCAATTCTTGTTTCTCTCTGTGTTACAACTGGTGTAAATTCTTGCCTCTCTATGTATTACAACTTGTGTCAATTCTAGTTTCTCTCTGTGTTTCAATAAATGGTGTCAATTCTTTTACGTTTACTCTCTGTTTTTCAATAAATGGTGTCAATTCTTTTTCGTTTACTCTCTGTGTTACAATTGGTGTCAATTCTTGTTTCTCTCTGTGTTTCAATAAATGGTGTCAATTCTTTTACGTTTTCTCTCTGTGTTACAACTGGTGTCAATTCTTTTACTTTTTCTCTCTGTGTTACAACTGGTGTAAATTCTTTTACGTTCATTCTCTGTGTTACAACAACTGGTGTCAATTCTTGTTTCTCTTTGTGTTTCAATAAATGGTGTCAATTCTTTTACGTTTTCTCTCTGTGTTACAACTGGTGTCAATTCTTGTTTCTCTCTGTGTTTCAATAAATGGTGTCAATTCTTTTACGTTTTCTCTCTGTGTTACAGCAACTGGTGCCAATTCTTCTACTTTTTTAATTGATTGATATTAATATAAAACTACACTTTTCACCGCTCTCTTTACTACTAATACTTGTTATGCTTCATTTACCAACCAGTCCCCGTTGTTATAATATGAATGTGACTGTAAAGCCGAATGCGGGCCCGGAATAATCTAGAACACTGTAGACTTCTAAAGTTGCTGCTGGTGTAGGATCCACTTTGACTTGTGCAGCCCGTCTTTAGTTAGCTCACTTAACAAGCTGTGTTCCCAGGTTCAAGATTTGTCTTATTTGTTCCTTCTTGTGCAACATTTTCACACATGGCCTACTTAATATTGAAACATTTCATGCGGTGTTTAGTCTAGCTTTAAATCGCTTGTCCACATTGCAGGCCTTTACCTTTGTGACGCCTCGCCATGTAAGTGTATGTGTAACAGCTTAGTCAATATTTCAGATTGTCTGAAAGCTGATATTACTAGGATGCCAAACACCGATGTATTAATCTGCATAATGTTTGGAGGGGGACTCGAGAATAAAATGGGGAAAACATGTTTTCTGAAGACGGCACATAAAGTAACTAGACTGCAATCATCAAGACGGCATCTAAATATAAGAATATTTGTATCGTAACTAGACTGCAATCATCAAGACGGCATCTAAATATAAGAATATTTGTATCGTAACTAGACTGCAATCATCAAGACGGCATCTAAATATAAGAATATTTGTATCGTAACTAGACTGCAATTATCAAGACGGCATCTAAATATAAGAATATTTGTATCGTAACTAGACTGCAA
This sequence comes from Megaustenia siamemsis, assembly GCA_032433765.1. Lineage (NCBI taxonomy): Eukaryota > Metazoa > Mollusca > Gastropoda > Stylommatophora > Ariophantidae > Megaustenia > Megaustenia siamemsis. The sequence continues at coordinate 6,974,486 of JAVIAB010000059.1, read as the reverse complement.
TTATCAAGACGGCATCTAAATATAAGAATATTTCTATCGTAACTAGACTGCAATTATCAAGACGGCATCTAAATATAAGAATATTTCTATCGTAACTAGACTGCAATTATCAAGACGGCATCTAAATATAAGAATATTTGTATCGTAACTAGACTGCAATTATCAAGACGGCATCTAAATATAAGAATATTTGTATCGTAACTAGACTGCAATTATCAAGACGGCATCTAAATATAAGAATATTTGTATCGTAACTAGACTGCAATTATCAAGACGGCATCTAAATATAAGAATATTTGTATCGTAACTAGACTGCAATTATCAAGACGGCATCTAAATATAAGAATATTTGTATCGTAACTAGACTGCAATTATCAAGACGGCATCTAAATATAAGAATATTTGTATCGTAACTAAGATGCAATTATCAAGACGGCATCTAAATATAAGAATATTTGTATCGTAACTAGACTGCAATTATCAAGACGGCATCTAAATATAAGAATATTTGTATCGTAACTAGACTGCAATTATCAAGACGGCATCTAAATATAAGAATATTTGTATCGTAACTAGACTGCAATTATCAAGACGGCATCTAAATATAAGAATATTTGTATCGTAACTAAGATGCAATTATCAAGACGGCATCTAAATATAAGAATATTTGTATCGTAACTAGACTGCAATTATCAAGACGGCATCTAAATATAAGAATATTTGTATCGTAACTAGACTGCAATTATCAAGACGGCATCTAAATATAAGAATATTTGTATCGTAACTAGACTGCAATTATCAAGACGGCATCTAAATATAAGAATATTTGTATCGTAACTAGACTGCAATTATCAAGACGGCATCTAAATATAAGAATATTTGTATCGTAACTAAGATGCAATTATCAAGACGGCATCTAAATATAAGAATATTTGTATCGTAACTAAGATGCAATTATCAAGACGGCATCTAAATATAAGAATATTTGTATCGTAACTAAGATGCAATTATCAAGACGGCATCTAAATATAAGAATATTTGTATCGTAACTAAGATGCAATTATCAAGACGGCATCTAAATATAAGAATATTTGTATCGTAACTAGACTGCAATTATCAAGACGGCATCTAAATATAAGAATATTTGTATCGTAACTAGACTGCAATTATCAAGACGGCATCTAAATATAAGAATATTTGTATCGTAACTAAGATGCAATTATCAAGACGGCATCTAAATATAAGAATATTTGTATCGTAACTAAGATGCAATTATCAAGACGGCATCTAAATATAAGAATATTTCTATCGTAACTAGACTGCAATTATCAAGACGGCATCTAAATATAAGAATATTTGTATCGTAACTAGACTGCAATTATCAAGACGGCATCTAAATATAAGAATATTTGTATCGTAACTAGACTGCAATTATCAAGACGGCATCTAAATATAAGAATATTTGTATCGTAACTAAGATGCAATTATCAAGACGGCATCTAAATATAAGAATATTTGTATCGTAACTAGACTGCAATTATCAAGACGGCATCTAAATATAAGAATATTTGTATCGTAACTAAGATGCAATTATCAAGACGGCATCTAAATATAAGAATATTTGTATCGTAACTAAGATGCAATTATCAAGACGGCATCTAAATATAAGAATATTTGTATCGTAACTAAGATGCAATTATCAAGACGGCATCTAAATATAAGAATATTTGTATCGTAACTAAGATGCAATTATCAAGACGGCATCTAAATATAAGAATATTTGTATCGTAACTAAGATGCAATTATCAAGACGGCATCTAAATATAAGAATATTTGTATCGTAACTAAGATGCAATTATCAAGACGGCATCTAAATATAAGAATATTTGTATCGTAACTAAGATGCAATTATCAAGACGGCATCTAAATATAAGAATATTTGTATCGTAACTAGACTGCAATTATCAAGACGGCATCTAAATATAAGAATATTTGTATCGTAACTAAGATGCAATTATCAAGACGGCATCTAAATATAAGAATATTTGTATCGTAACTAGACTGCAATTATCAAGACGGCATCTAAATATAAGAATATTTGTATCGTAACTAGACTGCAATTATCAAGACGGCATCTAAATATAAGAATATTTGTATCGTAACTAGACTGCAATTATCAAGACGGCATCTAAATATAAGAATATTTGTATCGTAACTAGACTGCAATTATCAAGACGGCATCTAAATATAAGAATATTTGTATCGTAACTAAGATGCAATTATCAAGACGGCATCTAAATATAAGAATATTTGTATCGTAACTAGACTGCAATTATCAAGACGGCATCTAAATATAAGAATATTTGTATCGTAACTAGACTGCAATTATCAAGACGGCATCTAAATATAAGAATATTTGTATCGTAACTAGACTGCAATTATCAAGACGGCATCTAAATATAAGAATATTTGTATCGTAACTAGACTGCAATTATCAAGACGGCATCTAAATATAAGAATATTTGTATCGTAACTAAGATGCAATTATCAAGACGGCATCTAAATATAAGAATATTTGTATCGTAACTAAGATGCAATTATCAAGACGGCATCTAAATATAAGAATATTTGTATCGTAACTAAGATGCAATTATCAAGACGGCATCTAAATATAAGAATATTTGTATCGTAACTAAGATGCAATTATCAAGACGGCATCTAAATATAAGAATATTTGTATCGTAACTAGACTGCAATTATCAAGACGGCATCTAAATATAAGAATATTTGTATCGTAACTAGACTGCAATTATCAAGACGGCATCTAAATATAAGAATATTTGTATCGTAACTAAGATGCAATTATCAAGACGGCATCTAAATATAAGAATATTTGTATCGTAACTAAGATGCAATTATCAAGACGGCATCTAAATATAAGAATATTTGTATCGTAACTAGACTGCAATTATCAAGACGGCATCTAAATATAAGAATATTTGTATCGTAACTAGACTGCAATTATCAAGACGGCATCTAAATATAAGAATATTTGTATCGTAACTAGACTGCAATTATCAAGACGGCATCTAAATATAAGAATATTTGTATCGTAACTAGACTGCAATTATCAAGACGGCATCTAAATATAAGAATATTTGTATCGTAACTAAGATGCAATTATCAAGACGGCATCTAAATATAAGAATATTTCTATCGTAACTAAGATGCAATTATCAAGACGGCATCTAAATATAAGAATATTTGTATCGTAACTAGACTGCAATTATCAAGACGGCATCTAAATATAAGAATATTTGTATCGTAACTAGACTGCAATTATCAAGACGGCATCTAAATATAAGAATATTTGTATCGTAACTAGACTGCAATTATCAAGACGGCATCTAAATATAAGAATATTTGTATCGTAACTAAGATGCAATTATCAAGACGGCATCTAAATATAAGAATATTTGTATCGTAACTAGACTGCAATTATCAAGACGGCATCTAAATATAAGAATATTTGTATCGTAACTAGACTGCAATTATCAAGACGGCATCTAAATATAAGAATATTTGTATCGTAACTAGACTGCAATTATCAAGACGGCATCTAAATATAAGAATATTTGTATCGTAACTAAGATGCAATTATCAAGACGGCATCTAAATATAAGAATATTTCTATCGTAACTAAGATGCAATTATCAAGACGGCATCTAAATATAAGAATATTTGTATCGTAACTAAGATGCAATTATCAAGACGGCATCTAAATATAAGAATATTTGTATCGTAACTAGACTGCAATTATCAAGACGGCATCTAAATATAAGAATATTTGTATCGTAACTAAGATGCAATTATCAAGACGGCATCTAAATATAAGAATATTTGTATCGTAACTAGACTGCAATTATCAAGACGGCATCTAAATATAAGAATATTTCTATCGTAACTAAGATGCAATTATCAAGACGGCATCTAAATATAAGAATATTTGTATCGTAACTAAGATGCAATTATCAAGACGGCATCTAAATATAAGAATATTTGTATCGTAACTAAGATGCAATTATCAAGACGGCATCTAAATATAAGAATATTTGTATCGTAACTAGACTGCAATTATCAAGACGGCATCTAAATATAAGAATATTTGTATCGTAACTAAGATGCAATTATCAAGACGGCATCTAAATATAAGAATATTTGTATCGTAACTAAGATGCAATTATCAAGACGGCATCTAAATATAAGAATATTTGTATCGTAACTAAGATGCAATTATCAAGACGGCATCTAAATATAAGAATATTTCTATCGTAACTAAGATGCAATTATCAAGACGGCATCTAAATATAAGAATATTTCTATCGTAACTAGACTGCAATCATCAAGACGGCATCTAAATATAAGAATATTTCTATCGTAACTAGACTGCAATTATCAAGACGGCATCTAAATATAAGAATATTTCTATCGTAACTAGACTGCAATTATCAAGACGGCATCTAAATATAAGAATATTTGTATCGTAACTAAGATGCAATTATCAAGACGGCATCTAAATATAAGAATATTTCTATCGTAACTAAGATGCAATTATCAAGACGGCATCTAAATATAAGAATATTTCTATCGTAACTAAGATGCAATCATCAAGACGGCATCTAAATATAAGAATATTTCTATCGTAACTAAGATGCAATTATCAAGACGGCATCTAAATATAAGAATATTTCTATCGTAACTAAGATGCAATTATCAAGACGGCATCTAAATATAAGAATATTTGTATCGTAACTAAGATGCAATTATCAAGACGGCATCTAAATATAAGAATATTTGTATCGTAACTAAGATGCAATTATCAAGACGGCATCTAAATATAAGAATATTTGTATCGTAACTAGACTGCAATCATCAGGACGGCATCTAACTATGCGTTACTATTCATGCGGCTACTAACGTTGCGTTTCTAACTTTAATCTCATCACAGCCGATCTGAAAGAATCTCTGACTACAACCAGATCTCTCATTTCTTCTGATGTCATGTTCAAGGGCTCGTTGATGTCTGGAAACCACCTACTTCTTGGTCTGCCTTTGTCTCGTTTTCACAATATCTTCCTCATTTTTTGGAAAGCTGCTTTTGCCTGAGCCATTGTGTTATATTACAATAGTTGATACTGAACTATTAATCTCGTATCGTTATCTTTGTCGTTATCATGATTCGATGGCATTTTGCAAGTTAACTTCCTGGTCATGATTTAAGAGTTATTCTTTTAACCTGTATGTGATGTCGCTGACATAGTTTGACTCAACTATTTATAGCACTTAGGTAAGCAAATTAACCAGTTTTTTTTTTTTTTTTTTTACGGTTGCACTAAAATGGCTTCCTGAATAAGTGGGGAGAAAGAGATAGAGATGGAGAGAATGGGAGAGAAGTACTTTTCTTGAAACACCAACATATACAATTAAAACGTAAAACGCCTTATGGTATTGTTGAGAGAGACAGAGTTGGAGAGAGAAAGAGATAGAGATGGAGAGAATAGGAGAGAAGTACTTTTCTTGAAACACCAACAGATACAATTAAAACGTGAAACGCCTTATGGTATTGTTGAGAGAGAGAGAGAGAGTTGGAGAGAGAAAGACAGAAAGAGGCGGACAGAGATAGCGAGACAAATGGAGATAGAAAGACAGAGGGAGATAGAGGAACAGAGAGAGATGGGTGAGAGAGGGAGAGATGGGTGAGAGAGGGAGAGAGAGAGAGAAAGAAAGAGAGAGATATAGAGATTCAGAGGGAGAGAGAGAAAGAGTGAGAGAGGGGGTGAGAGAAAGAAAGAGAGACAGAGATATTGAGATGCAGAGGGAGAGAGAGAGACAGAGTGAGAGACAGAGTGAGAGAGGGGGTGTGTGAAAGAGTTAGAGAGGGGGTCGAGAGAAAGAGTGTGAGGGGGGTGAGAGAAAGAGTGAGAGAGGGGGTGAGTGAAAGAGTTAGAGAAAGGTCGAGCGAAAGAGTGAGATAGGGGTGAGAGAAAGAGTGAGAGAGGGGGAGAGAAAAAGAAAGAAATACAAAGATTCAGAGGGAGAGAGAGAAAGAGTGAGAGAGGGGGTGAGTGAAAGAGTTAGAGAAGGGTCGAGCGAAAGAGTGAGATAGGGGGTGAGAGAAAGAGTGAGAGAGGGGGTGAGAGAAAGAGTGAGAGAGGGGGTGAGTGAAAGAGTTAGAGAAGGGTCGAGTGAAAGAGTGAGATAGGGGGTGAGAGAAAGAGTGAAAGAGGAGGTGAGTGAAAGAGTGAGATAGGGGGTGAAAGAAAGAGTGAGAGAGGGGGTGAGAGAAAGTGAGAGAGGGGGTGAGTGAAAGAGTTAGAGAAGGGTCGAGCGAAAGAGTGAGATAGGGGTGAGAGAAAGAGTGAGAGAGGGGGTGAGTGAAAGAGTGAGATAGGGGGTAAGAGAAAGAGTGAGAGAGGGGGTGAAAGAAAGAGTGAGAGAGGGGGTGAGAGAAAGAGTGAGAGAGGGGTGAGAGAGGGGGTGAAAGAAAGAGTGAGAGAGGGGGTGAAAGAAAGAGTGAGAGAGGGGGGGAGAGAAAGAGTGAGAGAGGGGGTGAGAGAAAGAGTGAGAGAGGGGGTGAGAGAAAGAGTGAGAGAGGGGTGAGAGAAAGAATGAAAGAAGGGGTGAGAGAAAGTGTTAGAGAGGGGGTGAGAGAAAGAGTTAGAGAGGGGGTGAGAGAAAGAATGAGAGAGGGGTGAGAAAAAAGTGACAGAGAGGGTGAGAGAAAGAGTTAGAAAGGGGGTGAGAGAAAGAGTGAGAGAGGGATGAGAAAAAGAGTTAGAGAGGGGGTGAGAGAAAGAGTGAGAGAAGGGGTGAGAGAAAGAGTGAGAGAGGGGGAGCGAGAGAAAGAGTGATAGAGAGGGCGACAGAAAAAGTGAGAGAGAGGGTGAGAGAAAGAGTGAGAAAAGGGTGAGATAAAGAGTGAGAGAGGGGAGAGCGAGAGAAAGAGTGAGAGAGAGGGCGAGAGAAAGAGTGAGAGAGGGGTGAGATAAAGAGTTAGAGGGGGGTGAGAGAAAGAGTGAGAGAGGGGGGCGAGAGAAAGAGTGAGAGAGGGGGTGAGAGAAAGATTGAGAGATGGGATGAGAGAAAGAGTGAGAGAGGGGGCGAGAGAAAGAGTCAGAGAGGGGTGAGATAAAGAGTGAGAGGGGGGCAAGAGAAAGAGTGAGAGAGGGGGGCGAGAGAAAGAGTGAGAGAGGGGGTGAGAGAAAGAGTGAGAGAGGGGATGAGAGAAAGAGCGAGAGAGGGGGCGAGAGAAAGAGTGAGAGAAGGGGTGAGAGAAAGAGTGAGAGGGGGCAAGAGAAAGAGTGAGAGAGGGAGTGAGAGAAAGAGTGAGAGAGGGGGTGAGAGAATGAGTGAGAGAGGAGGTGAGAGAAAGAATTAGAAAGGGGGTGAGAGAAAGAGTGAGAGGGGGTGAGAGAAAGCGTGAGAGAGGGAGAGCGAGAGAAAGAGTGAGAGAGGAGGTGAAAGAAAGAGTGAGAGAGTGTGAGAGAAAAAAAAGAGAGACAGAGATATAGAGATTCAGAGGGAGAAAGAGAAAGAGTGAGAGTGGGGGTGAGTAAAAGTGTTAGAGAGGTGGGCAAGAGAAAGAGTGAGTAAAAGTGAGAAAGAAGGAGAAAGCGAGAGAAGGATTGAGCTTCAACCTCTCAGGCCTCATTTTGTTAGTCTATTGACGTCGATAAAGACCAGGGTTTTGAGCATGCTCAATGAGAGTGAGTTAGTGAATACCTGATGAGGTGATCGTGGTGTCTCAATCGTCTGTTACAGCAAAGAACTCAGCGGACTGATTGTTGACATGTCCATAAAGATCTTTTTCTGCTCTGGTAGATTATTGATGACACCTTTCACAATTTTATTCTAACTTACTGTCTGCTCAAAACTCTTTCTGTAATTCCTCTACAGATGACGTAACATTCTTTCTGTACCATCATCACCACCATCATCATCATCATCATCATCAACATCAACATCATCATATCCCATGTACTTCGCAGAACGTTGCATTTACCACAGTCCGTCTGAAATAATCTCTGGCTCTAGCCAGATCTCCTAAAAGACGTTGCATTTACCACAGCCCGTCTGGTAGAATCTCTTGTCTTTAGTCAAATTTCCCACTTCTTCTATTGTAATGTTCAATGTCTCCTTGATGTTGTGAAACCACATTTTTCATGGTCTACCCTGGAACCATGCCTTCCATTATTGTTCCTTCCAGTTAGTCTGCCTTGGAACCATGCCTTCCATTATTGTTCCTTCCAGTTGGTCTGCCCTGGAGCCATGCCTTCCATTACTGTTCCTTCCAGTTGGTCTGCCCTGGAACCATGCCTTCCATTATTGTTCCTTCCAGTTGGTCTGCCCTGGAACCATGCCTTCCATTATTGTTCCTTCCAGTTGGTCTGCCCTGGAACCATGCCTTCCATTATTGTTCCTTCCAGTTGGTCTGCCCTGGAACCATACCTTCCATTACTGCTCCTTCCAGTTGGTCTGCCCTGGAACCATGCCTTCCATTATTGTTCCTTCCAGTTGGTCTGCCCTGGAACCATGCCTTCCATTATTGTTCCTTCCAGTTGGTCTGCCCTGGAACCATGCCTTCCATTATTGTTCCTTCCAGTTGGTCTGCCCTGGAACCATACTTTCCATTACTGCTCCTTCCAGTTGGTCTGCCCTGGAACCATGCCTTCCATTATTGTTCCTTCCAGTTGGTCTGCCCTGGAACCATGCCTTCCATTATTGTTCCTTCCAGTTGGTCTGCCCTGGAACCATGCCTTCCATTATTGTTCCTTCCAGTTGGTCTGCCCTGGAACCATGCCTTCCATTATTGTTCCTTCCAGTTGGTCTGCCCTGGAACCATGCCTTCCATTACTGTTCCTTCCAGTTGGTCTGCCCTGGAGTCATGCCTTCCATTATTATTCCTTCCAGTTGGTCTGCCCTGGAGCCATGCCTTCCATTATTGTTCCTTCCAGTTGGTCTGCCCTGGAACCATGCCTTCCATTATTATTCCTTCCTGTTGGTCTGCCCTGGAACCATGCCTTCCATTGTTGTTCCTTCCAGTTGGTCTGCCCTGGAACCATGCCTTCCATTATTGTTCCTTTCAGCACGATGTGACTTTCAACGTGGCACTAACATTTTAATTGCGTCTGTAGAATGATGTTGATAAGCAAATTCTTTTAAATGTTTAAATATTTTAGTATGTCTTCATTTTCAGTATGTCTTTCTGCATCCCACCCAACAATTTCCTGTAAAATTCTTTCTGTATCCAACCCAGCAATTTCCTGCAGCATTCTTTCTGTATCACACCTAATAATTCCATGTAACACTCTTTCAGTATACCACCCAACAATTTCCTGCAACACTCTTTCTGTAGTTCACCCAACAATTTCCTGTAACACTCTTTCAGTAGATCACTCAACAATTTCCTGCAACACTCTTTCTGTAGCTCACCCAACAATTTCCTGTAACACTCTTTCTGTAGCTCACCCAACAATTTCCTGTAACACTCTTTCTGTAGCTCACCCAACAATTTCCTGCAACACTCTTTCTGTAGCTCACCCAACAATTTCATGCAACACTCTTTCTGAAGCTCACCCAACAATTTCCTGCAACACTCTTTCTGTATCTCACCCAACAATTTCCTGCAACACTCTTTCTGTATCCCAAACAACAATTTCCTGCAACACTCTTTCTGCATCCCAAACAACAATTTCATGCAACACTCTTTCTGTATCCCAAACAACAATTTCCTGCAACACTCTTTCTGTATCCCAAACAACAATTTCCTGCAACACTCTTTCTGCATCCCAAATAACAATTTCATGCAACACTCTTTCTGCATCCCAAACAACAATTTCCTGCAACACTCTTTCTGTATCCCAAACAACAATTTCCTGCAACACTCTTTCTGTATCCCAAACAACAATCTCATGCAACACTCTTTCTGTATCCCAAACAACAATCTCATGCAACACTCTTTCTGCATCCCAAACAACAATTTCATGCAACACTCTTTCTGCATCCCAAACAACAATTTCCTGTAACACTCTTTCTGCATCCCAAACAACAATTTCCTGCAACACTCTTTCTGTATCCCAAACAACAATTTCCTGCAACACTCTTTCTGTATCCCAAACAGAATTTCACGCAACACTCTTTCTGCATCCCAAACAACAATTTCATGCAACACTCTTTCTGCATCCCAAACAACAATTTCATGCAACACTCTTTCTGCATCCTAAACAACAATTTCCTGTAACACTATTTATGTCTCCCACATACTAATTTAATTTCCTGCAACACAACTTATAGAGAGGAATTCTTGTAGGGAGGAGAGCTTATCGAGAGGAGATTTGTAGGTAGAAGAGTTGTAGAGAGGAGAGCTGTAGGGAATCAGAGTTTGTAGAGAGGAGGTCTTGCAGGGTAGAGAGCTTGTAGAGAGGAAAGCTTGTGGGGATGAGAGCTTTCAGAGAGAACGTGTTCTAGGGAGGAGAGCTCATAGAGAGAATAATTATTAGCATGGAGTGTTTTAAGGAGGAGGCCTTGAAGGGAGGAGAAGTTGTAGGGAGGAGATTTGAAGGTAGGAGAGTTGTAGAGAGGAGGTCTTGTAGGGAGGAGAGCTTGTTGAGATGTCCTCTTACAAAGTGTATACATATGCTCGTTACATCCCAGAAGAAAAGAGAATGTGTTTTCATAACGAATGTATCTCTGAAGAAAAGAGAATATGTGTTCTTTATGAATTCATGGTGTAGAAAAGAGAAAGAACATTTGTGAATCACAACTGTTGTGTTAAAACAGATAGACCTGTATGTGAACTGTCCCTGTGCGAACTTGTAGAAAAGAGATAATGCCTGTCCTGATGTGTTGACGATAACTAACAGCTAGTCACAAATACGCATTCGTTATCTTGTTAGATTACACATAGGGTCTTGTGCATTAGGAGTGTGCAGATATAGAACTGTTATTTGGTACCCTGGCAGATCACAGATTGTGTCTCACTAAATTCAGTTCTCCCACTAACATGGTCTTTGATCTAAAAAAGGTCCTGACGGATGGAAAGACTCGAACGTCGCAACATGCCTGACCCTTCAAGTAACAGGTGAAGAATCTGCGGTAAGCTGCAATAGTTGACAACATCCATTGATTTGAATTATTATATTTTATTATCATCGCACGTCATGCATCGATGTTGTGAGTATCAACGCCTTTGATAACGACCTGATCTCTAAAAATGTACCTAATTCAAGTGATGACTTGTTTACATTTTGTTACACTCGATGAGTGCCACGAAACACTCGTACCATATCCGTGAATAGAAGGCACGCTTTTTTATTTTTATCGAAAAATGCAGAGACTATTATGAAACCTGACGACAAGCGTATTCTCCTTGAATACACTTAATGTATACAGTATTCTCCTTTATTACACTTTATGTATAGCGTATTCTCCATTATTACACTTAATGTATAGCGTGTTCACCATTTTGACACTTAATGTATAGCGTGTTCTCCATTATTACACTTAATGTATAGCGTGTTCTCCATTATTACACTTAATGTATAGCGTGTTCTCCATTATTACACTTAATGTATAGCGTGTTCTCCATTATTACACTTAATGTATAGCGTGTTCTCCATTATTACACTTAATGTATAGCGTGTTCTCCATTATTACACTTTGTGAGTAGCGAATTCTCCATTATTACATCAAAGAGGGACTGGTTGGTCTCTAGGTACGACGCCGGCCTCGAGACAAAGAGGTTGTGGGTTCAAATCCCGGCTACACCGGTTGGGAGATTTGTATTTATGATTTCTCTCTGCGGCAACCACCCCTGGTCTCAGCAGCGAGGCCTTGCTTGAAACGTCAATTACTCATCGACGGAATAAAATATGAGTACCTCCGAAGTCGGAGTTATCTGCCTGTGCGGCGAGGGACCCCTGTTCACACGGCTGTCATGGGAAAATGGATTAACACGCAAAATTGAGTTCCTAGTCTCTAGGGACTTCATCAGAGGTAAAAGGTGGCCAACGAAAAAATAAATGACATCAAAGAGGTTGAACTATGTTAATCACTTCAAATGAACTTTTAGACAAGAGGGAGATTGACTTGAACAAACGAGCGGGTTAACTTATATTATTATAGTCTTTTTCATGATGTATGTTGTCCAGGTTTCAGATCCATATAACAGTGTGCTTAGCACACAGGTCTAGTCTCGTTTGATTGCGTGATGCGATATCAACCTGTAGCCCATGAGTTCTTTGTCTATGAGGGCTGTTGATCTAATTTGCCCTTCTATTAATGTGTTAACTTTAACAGGGGACCTAACGTTCATGTGCCAAGTCCACGCATTGGTGTTTTCTTCCTCATTTCACTTTGCCTACTCTGCCTGGGCACGGAATATGGAGATAGTGCTTTGTCCAGTCATGTTCTTCCCCTCTCGACTTCGTTTGAAGAAATTCTGAAGGAGGGACGAGGTCCATACGTTCAGAAGCGACAGAAGGTGCTGAGGATGCCAGAAAGACGGTAAAAATTGTAATGCAATACAATACAATACAATACAATACAATACAATACAATACAATACAATACAATACAATACAATACAATACAATACAATACAATACAATACAGTACAGTATGTATGATATGATATGATATATACTGCAGCAACAAGAAAGGTCTCAGTCTAAATAGTCAGAAAATTAGAATTAATGATCACATCGAAGAAACAATCATCATCATGCAGTATAAGAATAAACAGGACAAATCTGAAACAAGTGCAACGCGTCAAATACCTTCTGCACAATAACAAATCAGTTAGAAAAAGCTCCAAAAAGAAATAAAAAGCAGATTATCTCAGGCAAAATAGCATTGCACAAAATGAAAAACATCTCATACACAAGTCTATGTCAATAGAAGTGAGAAAGAGAGTTCATGGATGCTTTGTTGAGATAATTCTGACCTATGGAAGCGAATCACGGACAATAGACAAACAAATGAAAAGACGATTAGAGGCCAGAGATGGGATTTCTCAGAAGAATGTTGAAAGTTCCCAGGACAGCTAAAAAGGAGAAAATCATCATAGAAGCCAACACAAAAAGGAAGCTCTTAAAAAGCATCAGAAAAAAAAAACAATCAGCTTTTTTCGGGCATATCATAACAAGAAGAAAGTTGGAATACTTGGTTACAGCTGACAAAATTCAAGGAAAGAGATATCACGGACGACAAAGAGAGAAGATACTAGATAGCTGTGTGTCATGGCATGGCAAACAGTCAACAACAGAACCGATACAATGCGCTGTAGATAGAAACCTGTAGAAGGATATAATCGCCTCCGCTGTCGTGTATGACACACGATGATGGTGATGATGATGATGATGATGAAGCACATTAATACCGCACCACTTTACAGATCCAGGAGCCACGATAGCTCAGTGGTTAGTGAATTGGACTACAAAGGACAAGAGGTAGGGTTCGATCCCAACCGACGGCTTCCGGGTTCACCCAGCCTTTAATGGGTACCAGATTTTTTTTCTGGGAAAGTAAAGCGGCACGGGCGTTAATACCGACCACATTACCCCAAAAATCATGAGCCGAAGGTCTGTAAAATGTATGATCACTAACACCATATTCCCTATACGCCACTTGGCGTGACGGGGGCTCTTTACTTTGCTTACTTTACAGACCCAGGAACAGAGTGTCAAATGTAAATATAAGTGTTTACTCCACACCGTTACCAAATCTACATACGTCCATCAACAAAGGAGATGTTGAATATATTCTCGGCTGTGAATAGGACAACATTCCACTGTAATCTAATCTATATGACATGCTGCGCTGCCCATTGTAGGCGGTGCTGACGATGTCTGTGAGTCAAGATTGGTCCAATATAAGGTCGTTTGCAGTAAGGCCTCTAACTCTGAGGCGTTGTATGACTGTCATTCGAGAGACTTGCCCACGTCTACTCACTATTTTTCTTGCTGTTTGACGTGTCCACGTCTACCCACTATTGTTCTTGCTGTTTGACGTGTCCACGTCTACCCACTATTGTTCTTGCTGTTTGATGTGTCCACGTCTACCCACTATTGTTCTTGCTGTTTAACGTTTCCACGTCTACCCGCTATGGTTCTTGCTGTTTGACTTGCTGGGAGAAAACGATTCCTTACGTGACTCCGCACAATATGACGATTTTGTGTAGAGGCAGTAATTCGCAATTGGCCACTCCGAACTCTATCACGGTTACTGTCAGTGTGGTTCAGTAACGTTCATGCGGATGTACACAACTGCTTTGGTGGCAATTCATGCTTCTGGCGAGCTCATGTCGGTCTCCAACAAAACCAATGCGGTCGTTTTCAGATAGTCGTGGCATTTCAACCACATGGACTTGGTGTTTTGTCTAAACGACATTTTTATACCGAATTTACAGTCACAATGTGTATGGGGTCATAGATATTGGGATTCGTGTTACGAGTTTAGCTTTCATTGTTTACATGTAGTCTGTACAAAAACGCGTCTGTTGAATCGTGCACTTTCCATTCCAGCATCCATTAGCTCCAGTCCTCATGACAAACACAGGGAAAATTCTATTCCCACGCTTATATTTATATTTTACATTCTTTATCTGGAACTGTAAAGTTTGGTGTTGTTAATGTGCTTCGTTCGCTTTCGTCAGCTCTGACCTCTGACGAAGTCCCACCCACTCAATTTTGTGGGACTGAATTTTGCGTGTAAAGTCTGTTTTATCCCATTACAGGATGCCCCTCGCCATGCAGGCAGATTTACTCCGACTTCAGAGGTACTAATTTTTAGGGAATCAGTAAAACCCAGGTGTCCTTGCCAGGGTACGAACCCCGGCTGTTGCCGTGGTAAGCCAACCGCCTATCGATTGCGCTAACCGGACACCCCTTTAATGTGCTTCAATATAATGTAACGCTTAGTGCGATTTGATGCTATAATCATGTCACATTTTACCAGATCTGTTAATCGAACGGGATAAAAATAGAATAGAAAAGTTAAACCTTTGAAATGTGAATTTATAGAAGAATAGGAAGAATTGGATGGAAAGAAAAAAAAACGAACGATGAAGTCTTTAAATAACTAAGATCGAAAAGAGAACTACTAAATAAGAACATTACACACAAGACAAATGAGATTATTTCGGCATATTAGAAGACACAACAACCAACTAAAGGTAATCTTAGAAGGGAAAATTCAAGGTAAATGAATGCCGAGGCAGACCAAGACTAACATGGACGAGTAACATCAAAAGATGGACAAGTCAGTCTATGACAACCTGAACTATCAAAGAAAGAAACACTTCGGAATGTCGCTCCAAGGTTGCCAATCTTCAATGCGGAAACGGTACGAAATGATGATGAACATGATAATGACGATGATGATGATGTTGATAATGATAAAAAAGAAATAATCAAGCGTGCCATGCATGTTTAACTGAACAGCCGAGTTCAAATTTTACTTTCGTCACAGTTTTTTTGTTTCATTATTTTTGTTAATCTATAGAATCAGTTCATCATGCCGGCTGTCAAGCTGACCTATTTGATTCTTGGAAAGACGGGAGAGGGCAAGAGCGCTACCGGGAACACGATACTCAACAGGGGAACCCCGGTCTTTAAAGTATCAGACGGGGTCAAATCTGAAACAAAGGAAGTTGCAGATGACGTCACTAAATTTGGTGGCTTTACTCTTCATGTGGTTGACACGCCAGGGTTGCATGACAGTGACGTAAACGAGGTCAAAAACATTAAGAAAGTAAAAATTATAGACGCAGTCCTAGCCAAGTGCTGTGATGGTATTGATGTATTTCTGCTTGTCTTCAAGTTCTGTAATAGATTTACAGAGGAATACAGTTCTGCCCTTCAAGTTTTAAAATCGATATTTGGAGACGGTTTGATGAAGCACGTTATTGTTGTGATGACCTGTGGTGATCTGTTCCCGGGGGCCATGGAAGAAGAAGGTCGTGATATCTCTTTCCCCCGATGGTGCAGTGAACAGAAGGGCGCTTTAGGTCAGTTGTATGACGATTGTAATGGGCGGTTTTTGTTGTTTAACAACTGGGAGGAGGATAAGGAGAGAAATGAAGCACAGGTAGAGCGGCTCGTTGAGCTCTCTGAAGATCTGGTAAGGAAACATGGCCGCTATGACAAAATGTGTTCTGAGGCTGCTAAACTCAGAGAAAAACTCATTCTAGGGGAGAATGCTGCCCAGTTAAAGGAAGAAATTGAAGAAAAAATCAGTTTTCTTACTACGAGAATTGAACAGCTTCAGAAAAATCCATCAGAGAACAAATTATTGAGAATTAGAACAGGAGCCAAAGTTTTGAAGTTTACAATAAATAAGATGGACAATGGGTCTGGTGTGCTGCAGGACATGCTACAGTTAGTGGCTCAAGCTGAAGAAAGAGTCAATGATGTGGAAAAGCTTCTCATTCTGAAAACGAAGTTTGCACGTTTTTGTAAGAGTGGCACAGATGTCATTTGCAATGTTTCCGCTGGAGTTGTCACTGAAGACGAACTCCCAATGCAAGTTGCCACAACAGCAGCGTCGTCTGTACGAGTTGCCACAACATCAGCGCCGTCTGTACGAGTTGCAACAACATCAGCGCCGTCTGTACGAGTTACCACAACATCAGCGCCGTCTGTACGAGTTGCCACAACATCAGCACCGTCTGTACGACTTACCACAACATCAGCGCCGTCTGTACGAGTTGCCACTACAACGGCGTCCTATGTACAAATAACCACTATATCAGAGCATTCTTCGCAAGCTGTCACTACAACAGTATCCACTTTACCAGCTACCACAACAGCGGCGATTTCTTCACAAGCTGTCATTACAACTTCTCCAGTGCAAGTTGCAATTTCCGTAGCTACTTCTTCACAAGCAGTTATTACAACAGCGTCTCCGGTGCTAGTTACAACTACAACAGCAACTTCTTCACAAGCAGTTATTACAACAGCGTCTCCGGTGCTAGTTACAACTACAACAGCAACTTCTTCACAAGCAGTTATTACAACAGCGTCTCCGGTGCTAGTTACAACTACAACAGCAACTTCTTCACAAGCAGTTATTACAACAGCGTCTCCGGTGCTAGTTACAACTACAACAGCAACTTCTTCACAAGCAGTTATTACAACAGCGTCTCCGGTGCTAGTTACAACTACAACAGCAACTTCTTCACCAGCAGTTATTACAACAGCGTCTCCGGTGCTAGTTACAACTACACCTACCTCTTCACAAGCAGTTCTTATAACAGCGTCTTCTTTGAGAGTTATCACTACAACAGCACAACCTGTACGAGCTACCACAACAACATCATATCCTGAACGAGCTACCACTACAACATCACCTCCTGTACAAGCTACCATTACAACAGCACAACCTGTACGAGCTACCACTATTTCACCTTATGTACGAACTTTCATTACAACAGCACCTTCTGTACGAGCTACCACTACAACAGCACCACCTGTACGATATAACAATGCAACAGCAGCTCCTATAAGAGCTACTACTACAGCGATAACGTCGTTTCCTGTAGTAGTTTTCACTACACCGCCAACTCGTGCACGAATTGCCACTTCCACGCCTCCAGGTCGATTTCCTTTCCGTTCTATCAACCAACCTTCACATTCTCGTGAGACCAATGTTGAGAGAAAGGTGTCAGGTATCAGGACGGAGATTGACGATGACGGCGTTAAGAACAGGACTATAAACTGTTGTTGGTTTTGGGCATGATGTTTATGCCATTTATTTCATTAACGATTGTAGCATGTAGTTCCGGTTGCCATATTTGTATTTGCAGCATGCCATTATTGTTATTTAAATGTAATTGTGAAACATGTATTATTTAATCACATCATTACGCACGTGAGAAACAACAGGTAACATGGTTTGGCCACGTGATAAGGCAGAAAGATCAAAACACTACACAACGAGCCTTCAATAAACGTTGCAAGAACACCAGACCCAAGGGCCGACCAAGAAAGGAGATGGAACGATGAAACATTAGAAACACTAGGAAACATAACAGCAGAAGAAACCAATGGAAGAGCAAAAAACCTCAAACTATATCCTCCCCTCGACGCTCAAAGGCAAATGAAGAAGGAAAGAAGAAGATTATGTGTACGGAAAATCTCTCTCTCTCTCTCTCCCTCTCTCTGCGTTCAGGACTCAATCAGAGTAAGGATTCCAGACTCTCACATGAAGTCAGCTGTCAGGCTAAGTGTGTTGATCGCCCCCACAGACAGAACATCACAATTAGAGTCTGTCAGATCCACTCTGACTGAACACCCGTTAATACGTTGCACTGTTTTCTGCGCCAGTGGCCCAGTTCATCAGATTTCAGCCAGCATTTTATTCGGGTTTGCTTTCCCTAGCCTTTGATTGTCCCCAATCTTCCTGCAAGGCAACATATGATCTTTTCTGTAGGGGGATTCTGCCCTTAGATGGTAGGCCCTCACAGGTTTACGAGCACCATCTGCCCGAGTCACTAGAGGTGACTAACACAGACATGCACACACAAAGATGTGAGATGTCACTAACACAGACACGGACACACAAAGATGTGAGATGTGACTAACACAGACATACACACACAAAGATATGAGATGTGACTAATACAGACATGCACACAGCGATACGAGGCATGACTAACACTGACACACATCAAGATATATGACACATGACTAACATAATCATGCACATAAAGATATGAGATATAACTGACATTGACATGCACACACATAGATATGACACATGCCTAAAATAGACATGCACACAAAGATAAGAGATATGACTAACATAGATATGCACACACAAAGATATGAGATGGGACTAACATAGCCATGCACACACAAGGATATGAGATGTGACAAACACAGACATGCACACACAAAGATATGAGATATGACTAACATAAACATGCACACAAAGATATGAGATATCACTAACCCAGACATGCACACACAAAGATATGACATATGACTAACACTAGTACACACTAAGATATGAGATATGACTAAACAGACACACATAAAGATATGTGACATGATTAACACGGACACACCGAGATATGACTAACATGACACACACCAAGATATGAGCCATGGCCAGCACACACAAGCTAAGATATGAGCCATGACTAGGACAGAAATACAGCAAGATATGAGCCATGGCTTCACTAAAAAACACCCAAAAAATGAACCATGCCTAGCACAGAAACACATTGAAGTGCCCTTATGCTTGGGCTTGTTGTAGTCGGCAGACTCTTCTGAACGTGGGAATCACAGGTTTCGTTAAACAGTTGTCCGGAGATTTGAGAGTGCAGTCTGACCCATAGAACGTTCTCTTGCATGTACAGATTCCCGATCGACTGTTGACAGGTGTCGTTGAAACAGTTGTCCGGACAGATAGCTCGATGATAGATTCGAATAATGTGAGTCTTCTGGGGCGTTGCAAAGTTCAGATACCAGTAAACAGAATTGGTTCCACTTCTCCATTGTGTGTGTGTGTGTGTTAACTCAATGGTTAGTGAGCTGGACTACTAAGGGTAAGAGTTTGGGTTCGATCCTGATCAAGGATCACCAACTTTTAAATGGTTACCGGATTTTTTTTTTCTGACAAGGAGAACTAGTGTGGGTACAACACAACACTGGCTACCAGGTGCGGAAGGAAGGTTGTTACAAAAATATGGGTGCTAACACCATTGTACCCATACGCCGTGTGGCGTGGCAGTGTTTTAATTTATTTGTATGTACATCATCATCATCAAGCACCATGAATGCTGGCGTAGGTGATCATGTCTCTCCACAATTTTCTATCTCGACAGTTATTTATTATTTCTGTTGTTGACCTTCTGCCAAGCCATTCTCTTAAGCTGTCTGGTATCTTTTCTCTTCGCTTCCATCTGTCTCTTCATCCCTCATTTTTTTCCAATTGTCACAATATATTCCAACTGTTCCCTTTTCACTACATGGCCAAAAAAATTATGAGTGATTTTTTTTTCCAAATATTGGAAATTATCTCTCTTTTTGCACGGGTCTCTTTAAGAACGTTTTCATTACTCTTCTTAGCTGTCATTGGTATTCTCAACATTCTTCCGTAAAACTACATTTCTACAGCCTGCATTGATTTTCTTGTCTATTATATTGTCCATGATTCACATCCATATTCTAAGACTGGCTCAAATTAATATTTATGAAAACTCTTGTTCTTCTCTCCATTGTGAAAAAGGGATTGCACACTATCTTCTTCATTTTTTGGAAAGCTGCTTTTGCCTGAGCCATTCTGCTCCTAACCTCTGTTGTACATCTACCATCTGACGTTAATATTGTTCCCAGATATTTAAATTCATGAATCTGTTTTAATATTGTTTCACTTGTCTTTATTGCACATTGCGGTGATGTCTCTTTCTTTGTTGCTACCATTACTTCTGTCTTTTTGCTATAGAGGTAATTTATTTGTATGTATGGAACATATAATTGCATCTGAATTGGTTTTTTAGTTTCGAGCAACTATAGTCGTGTATCCCTTGTGTACAATTGTTCACGTTGTAGTCATCACAGTTACACAACTTAAAGGTGTTTGTTAGAGAAATCAGGCTCACTAATGATGGAGCCTGTTCAAAGTTTATTTGCTAAAAAAATTAGATCACGTGACTATTATTGAGTCCATATGTTTTCAATGAATATTTGTATTTTACTTTCCTAATTTCCACAGGTAGAGAGGTTTGTTCCTGTCTGTGTATTTTAATAGAGATCCCCGTTTCTGCTTCCATCTGTCTTCTCCGAGAATATTTTGGTCTTCTCTTTGTCTTTTCCCTGGGGATTCCAAAAATAGAGCCTGTCATGTATTACTCTCAGTTGGCTTCCGCAGTTTGTGTCCTATCCAGCACCATCTTCTTTGTTGTAACTCTCTATCCACTGGTATTTGACTGGTACTTATGAAGTGATTAGGGGAGAGAACCTTATAGCAGAATATCCTCATCAACATTGAGTGCCGTCTCCGCATTAAAGGTTGACTACCATGGAGCGCCATTCCGCTCTGTCTCTTGCTTTGATGGTGCAGATTGTCATAGGCTGACTTGTTCATCTTTTGATGTTACTCGTCCATGTTAGTCTTGGTCTACCTCTGCCTCTTTTACCTTGTATTTTCCATTCCAATATCACTTTTGGTAGACTGTTGTGTCTTTTAACAATCCCCCAAAATCTCATTTGTCTTGTTTGAATTGTGTTTAGTAGTTCTTTTTTTCATTTTCAGTTGTTTTAAGACTTCATCTTTTGCTTTCTTTTCTTTCCATCCAATTCTTCTTATTCTTCTAAAATGACTATGTTTTTTGCACAATACAGGAATGTTGAGAAGATACAACATTTTGATGTTATAGTTTCAGCCCTGGTGTTATTTATTTTCGTGTTAGTATATTTGTCATCGTGTTAACATTATTTTTTGTAAAAAAAAGTCATTTGTATTTTAGTGCAACAGCAGAATATACTCGCTAAAATAGAGTAGAAGTTGATCAATAAATATTTTATATTTAAACAAAAATAATAACGAGAAATAAAACCAGTAACAGTAAAGTAAAAAAAAAAAAGTAAAGTACCCCCCCGTCACGCCAAGTGGCGTATAGGGAAATATGGTGTTAGTGACCCTATATTTTACAGACCTTCAGCACATGATTTTTGGGGTAATGTGGTCGGTATTACGCCCGTGCTGCTTTACTTTCCCAGAAAAAATCCGGTACCCATTTAAGGCTGGGTGAACCCGGAGCCGTCGGTTGGGATCGAACCCTACCCCTTGTCCGTAGTAGTCCAGTTCACTAACCACTGAGCTATCGCGGCTCCCACTAATTTTTAGGGAATTAGTAAAACCCAGGTGTCCTCGCCAGGGTACGAACCCCGGCTGTTGCCGTGGTAAGCCAACCGCCTATCGATTGCGCTAACCGGACACCCAGTAACAGTAAAACTGACAAAAATTACCTTTGACCTGTGCTGAGTAAATGTGATCTAATAATGTTCTTGCTGTACCAAGCGCTCTGTATGTTCCCATCTATTTTACTTCTATGAACTCAATTATCTGACTTCAGTTAGTGAACGATCTCATCGTTTTAAAACATATATAATTGTTGTGTTTAAATGAAATATATCATATATTATATTACAGAAGGAATATTTCACAGCAAGGAAATATTTGTTTGACCTAAAATCTTTGTAGCAAATACCTAAAAGGTGAAGACAGAGTTTTAAAACATCATCATCATCAAGTGTCATACCAGTTGGCGGAGGCGATCATGTCCTTCCACAAACCTCTATCTACCGTGTATGGTATCAGTTCTGTTTTTGACTGTTTTCCATGCCATGACACAAAGCTATCTAGTATTTTCTATTTTTGTCGTCCGAGATCTTTCTTTTTTATTTGTATTTTTCCAGCTGTAACCAATTATTTCAACTTTCTTTTTCTCATGATGTGCCCGAAAAATGTTGATTATTTCTTTATATTTCTTAGAAGCTCCCTTATTGTGTTGGCCTTTTTGAGAATTTCCTCGTTGGTCTTTTTAGCTGTCCAGGGAAATTTCAACATTCTTCTGAGAAATCCCATCTCTGTGGCCTCCAATCGTCTTTTAATTTGTTTGTTTATTGTCCATGATTCGCTTCCATAGATCAGAAGTGGCTCTATATAGCACCGATGAACCCTTTTTCTCATTTCTATTGACATAGATATGTTGAATAAGATATTTTTCATTTTCTGAAATGCTATTTTGGCCTGAGCTGTTCTGCTTTTTATTTTGGTGGTACATCTCCCATCTGATGTTTTTATTGTGCCCAAGTATTTGAAGCGTTGCACTTGTTTCAGATTTGCCCTGTTTATATTTATACTGCATGATGGTAATGATTGTTTCTTCGATATGACCATTACTTATGTTCCTTACTATTCAGACTGAGACCTTTCTTGTTGCTTTCTTTAACTATTATGTCTAGCATTTCTTGTAATTATTTCTGTCTCTGCTATTAAGACTGTATAATCCGCATATCGCAAATTATTTATGTTTTGTCCGTTGACTTCAGTTCCTTTTATATCTATTATTGATCTCATAATATGTTCGCTGTAAAGTGAGAACAAATCCGGTGACAGAACACAGCCTTGTCTGACTCCTTGTTTTATATATTGGAACTGTCCTGTTTGTTTGCTAATTCGTATGTCTGTTTGTTACCAGAACATGTTTTTTTTTATGATTCGCAGATCCTTGCCATCAATGTTTAATTTCTCCTGCATATTAATTATTTCCACAAGCTTTACTTTGTCAAATGTTAACAAATGATAATGTTAAAAAATGTTTGAAAATGAAAACGGAGCTTGTCAAATTATAAATCGAGATTAATTTGCAGTAAGACCAGGTGAAATTAACTCCATGTGTTATTTTTGCTTTTTGAAATTATGTGCATTTAGGTCTTTCCTGGGTGAATATTCCATTGAGAATGTTCAATTCAATAGTGGAGTTCACATTTTATTGGCCTTGTTTAAAGTGAGATGTTAAAGATAATTATACAATACAAGAAAAGTACACAAATAAGAAGCTGCTTTAAGAGATTGAGCAGTATAGAAGAGAAAATTCTGATGAAAAAGTTACAACCCAATGGCAAGGCATAAAGAAAACATTCACACTAACATATGTTTTTAATTAAAAATAACATTATAATCTATTAATAATGATTTTAATCATAAAAAACAGTCATAAAATTTCAAACATTAAACAATGTATGCAGATGACTTGGTAATGTGGTGCACAGAGGAGTATGCAACAGTGGCCTCCAAATTGCTACAAAGAGCTATGAATGCACTGAATTCATGGACAAATAGATGGTGTATCAGCATCAATACAGACAAATGCAGTACTACACTTTTCACACTCTCCCAAAAACAAAAAGCAGGAGCCATCTACATAAACAATGAGCCTGTGAAAGAAGACATACAAGCTACATATCTCGGAGTTACATTTGATAACAAACTATCTTGGAAACAGCAGATAAATAAGGCAACCCAAAAAACAAGGAGGAAATTGGCTATTCTAAGAAAGTTGTGTGGAACCACATGGGGTGCGAGTGGGAAAATACTCAGTAAAGTTTACCAACAGAGTATACGCCCACATTTAGAATATGGATCATCCGCATGGTGCTCAGCATCAAACACCACATTGCAAGAACTGGACAAAGTACAAAACCAGGCACTTAGGGTCATCACAGAGCAATGAAATCAACACCAATATTGGAAATGGAGAAATTGTGGAGGATACCAGCACTGAGAGAACGGAGGGACACAAAGGTGCTGATACAGGCAGAAAAATGTGCATGCATGCCGAGACATCCAATGAAGGACCGATTCCAAAATCTTGCATTGGGACGACTTAAGAGAAGCAGTTTTATCCACCAAGCTAAGCGTATTAGTAGACAAACACCAGACATGCCAAGTGTTGTTAAACCCCTTCTGCCCATACCAGAACAGACTCCCTGGACAGATGAATCAGGATTATCAGTTCAAATACGGACAGAAGTGAAAGGAATAGTTGACAAAGAGGATCAGAATAGTCTGCAGCGAAAAACAGTAACTCTCAGTTTCCTGGATGAAGACTACCCACGGGACATAGGGATTCGTGTGTACACAGATGGATCAGCACAGAATACAGTAAAGAATGGGGGAGCAGGTGCATATATAGAGTACCCAAATAACACTAGGGATATGAATAAAATAGCAACAGGGGAATATTGTCAAAAGTATGATGCAGAAATACAAGCAACAAAGTTGGCAATAGAAAAACTGCTGAACAGTAATCTTAGCCTACAGCCTGTAGTGTTTTTGACAGATGCAAGATCAGTACTCCAGGCACTACAATCCAGAAAATTACCACATCTGCAGACCTTATTGACTGAACTCTGCAAGCACCACAGGGTTGCCCTGCAGTGGATCCCATCTCACTGTGGAATACCAGGAAATGAGAAAACAGATCAGTTGGCAAAGGAAGGTTCAACAGGCACACAGCTATATACACCGGTTACATACCATCATAAGAAACAAATAATCAAACTGCTCAACCGCCCGTGCTAGTGGAATCATCCGAATTAACATCTCATCTTATTGAAGGATTCAAACAAAGAAAGGCAGCTGGAGTTCCCATCACAGCAGCCACAGCACACGCCAAAAGACATAAAGCGTAGCCGCCCCGAAAGTGAAAGCAACTACACTATCCGTTATATGATATCTTCATTCATTGCAAGCAATCGGAATATCGAAATACTATCCAGATGACAAACACAGCTGACGGTGTGCACAGAACCCTAAACTCAGTAGCTCCTGGAGCAAGCCGGCCTTGGAATATGAGGAAACTGCAACAAGGAACACTTTTCAGACAGAACCCCAATGGTTCATTCCGTCTATCCGCCATATTGACCGGAATCCGTAACCTCGTCGTCATGAGTAGTGAGATAAGGAAAGGTGAATCTACAGCGTTGGGGGTTTTCATGAACAACGAGAATCCATAACTTGATATAATGCTCTCGTTCGTGGAAACGGTACGAAGATTTCCCCGGAAGTAGTCCCTTTGATGACCAGCAATAGCAAGGTAATCACAAAGGTAATCACAGGAAATCCTCATATATCGTCAAGAAGATTAAAGAAGTTCCCGTCAGCGTAGGAAGGTGACGCATTAGCTTGTTATTCTCATTGAAACCGGGCCAAAGATTAAAATCAAGATAATATAGACTGATTGATGGGTGATGTACAGGTTGTCACAAAGTAAGGTTGAAGCTATATAATTGTTGGGCGGAGCTAAAGAGATCATACGTAATTACTGACAAATATAAAATTGATCATGACCTAAGACTCCCAGAATTCTTAAAATTGGGTAGGCTTTTGAGCAAAAAGCTGCTACATCCTGAGTTTTAAGCTAGAGACAGAGAATCAAATGGTAATCTGTCGCACTTAGGATTGCTGGCCACGCGCCAGAATCAAGAATCCATCTGATTATCATTTAGAATGAAATTGTTAAATAGAATGATCAAAATATTACCGTTTTACATTTATGTACTCAAATGGAACAATATAATAACGTAGAACAACTGTGGGAATTTAGAATTTATAGATGGACTTAGATGGATATAGTAAATGCCGAATCAACAATTACAGCCACAGAAGAATTCATAGTAATAACAAGGATTACAGGTCATCCATTTATTTACAAAGGAGGAAAAATGACGATAATCAGAGAGTTACTATTATATCGAACGTCAGAGGGACTGGTGGCAAGACGCCGGTCTCGAAACAGAGAAGTTGTGAGTTAAAATTTCGACTGCACCAATTTCACTCTGCGTCAGCCAGCCCTGGTCTCAGCAGCGAGGCCCGGCTTGAAACGTCAATTACTCATCGACGGGAAAAAAACATATATGAGTACCTCCGAAGACGGAGTTATCTACTTGTTCGGCGAAGGACCCTTGTGTACATGACTACCAAGGAAAACCGGATTAACAAATTCAGTTCCTAGTATCTAGGTACTTCTTCTACCTTTTTATTTTTACCTTTTCTAGCTCCTTGTTGAGCATAGGTCTTCAACAAACACTTTCCAAGTCGTTTTGTTTTTTCTTTTTTGCCATTCTTTTAAGATCATTCCATGTCTTCCCCATCATCTTCATCTCTGCTTCTATCTGTCTTCTCCAAGAATTCATTGTTCTTTTTCTGTGTCTTTTTCCCTGGGGATTCCAAAAAAGGGTATGTTGTGTTATACTCTCAGTTGGCTTCCGCAGTGTGTGTCCTAACCAGCTCCATCGTCTTCGCTGTATCTCTTTATCCACTGGTGTTTGACTGGTACATTTCCATAATTCTATGTTAGTGATTTTGTCCTGCCATTTCCATCCTTTTAATTCTGCGTAAGCATCCATTAATGAAAGTCTGTATCTTCATGATTGTCAAGTTTGTTGTTCTCCATGTTTCACAACCATAAAATAGGACCGACTTATCATTGGAGTTGAACATTTTTATTTTTGTATTTAGCCTAATTTCTTAGAATTTCCATATGTTTCCCAGTGCAATGAAAGCTCCTCTTGCTTTTGATATCCTTACTTTGGTATCGTTTTCTGTTCCTCCCTCTTTGTCTATATTACTGCCCAGATATATGTCAGATTGTACGTCTAGAAGAGGTATTTCTAGTTCTTTTATTTGGCTATTGCCGACTGCATTGATTCTCATAATGTTGGTCTTATCTCTATTAATTTTCAGTCCTAGCTGTTGTGATCTTACATCAAGTATGCTCATTTTATAATAATAAATCTAGGGATTTCGCCAGTGTTGAAAACTGGCGAACGATTAAAAAAAAAAATACATCGAACGTCGTTAGACTCGGTAATGTAACAAGCCAACACTCGTTACAGAATAGTCATTCATACCAATGCTGATTATGAATAGTGTCTT
Organism: Megaustenia siamemsis; assembly: GCA_032433765.1. Lineage (NCBI taxonomy): Eukaryota > Metazoa > Mollusca > Gastropoda > Stylommatophora > Ariophantidae > Megaustenia > Megaustenia siamemsis. The sequence goes on along the minus strand of JAVIAB010000059.1, from coordinate 6,946,976 downwards.
CAAGACTTGTCGACAAATAATAAACGAATTGATCTAAGTGTTGTGACAAGAATTGTGAGTTATTCTTTCTTCATTTCTTCTTATACTCGTTCGTGTGGGAGATACACAGTTCCGGTTCTCGCCCCTTCTGGCGGCTTCACTCGTTGTCAATTGATGGTGTAGTGTTTCTTTGATGTTGTTTTGTAATTCCATAAATAATCAGATCCAAACCATGCTAACAACAACATGTAAACTAAATTTTCATTTAAAAATCAAGCTAAAAACTTGAGATATTGGGCATCTTACTCTGGGTTTCCTTCTAGATCCTCTCCCTTCTCTTTTAATATATGCTTTTATGTTAGGGAATCACACAACATTCATTCTAGATGGGAAAACTAGTTTATTTGTTGTTTCTGTATGTAGCTTAGGATTGGCTGAAGGACAGCTTTTCATTAAAATATTAGTATTTTCTTCAAAATTTTACATTTTTACTTATTTTTACACCAAATGAAAGTATAATCAATTTTGAGTGTAATAAATCATTTTTTTTTTTTCAAAAATCAATTTGGACGTATTTTTAAATATTAGTTTTAATTGACATTATTAACCCCCTTTTTTACCTAATTAAATATGTACAATTTTCAAATAACTTCATTGATCAACATATTTGAATAATTTCTTCACCAAGCCTCGTATCTATCTGTCTATCTATTGACCTTTCGAGCCGTAGCCGGACCATAGGGCGTAGACCAAGATACTCCTCTTATCTGAATTTTTGTAATTCCATAAATAATCAATTCTCTCACTCTCTCTCTCTCTCTCTCTCTCTCTCTCTCTCTCTCTCTCAATCAATACTCAATCAGAGTAGGATTCCAGACTCTCTCATGAAGTTAGCTGTCTGTATATTCAGCTGTTTCTCGAAGCCTTTCCGGTCAGCGGTAGTTTCTATCATAATTATAGTCTGTTAGATCCATTCTGCTTGATCACTTGTTAAAACGTTGCACTGTGTTCTGCGCCACTGGCCCAGTGCATCCGATTTCAGCCAGCTCAGGTTTCCTTTCCTTAGCCTTTGATTGTCCCCAATCTTCCTGCAAGGCTGCATAAGACCCTCCTAACTATCACGAACTTCCGGGAGTCTCACTGATGCTGACAAGTTCCAAACCATGTTAACATCAACATGTAAATTAAATTTTCATTAGCTAAAAACTTGATATATTTGGGCAAATATGTAAATTTAAGCCAATCTGAAATCGTTTTGCATCCGGTTTGAAAATACGATTGTAAACATTGCTAACTATTTTCCGGTAGTCAGAATTTCACATGTTCTGCTAACGTTATGAGCTGTGTAATTATTGTTTACTTATTAAAATTGACATCATCAAGTACCGGGTCTACTACGTAGGTGATCATGTCTCTCCACAACTTTCGATCTCGGCAGTTATTTATCATTTCTGCTGTTGACGTTCTGCAAAGTCATTCTCTTAAGCTGTCTGGTATTTTTTCTCTTTGCGTCCCTCTATCTCTTCGTCCCTCAATTTTTCCAGTTGTTACAATATATTCCAGTTGTTCTCTTCTCATTACATGGCCAAAAAATGATGATTGTTTCTTCCTAATATTGGAAATTAGCTCTCGTTTTGCTTTGACCTCTTGCAGAACGTTTTCAATACTCTTCTTAGCTGTCCATGTTATTCTCAACATTCTTCTGTAAAACCACATTTCTACAGACTCCAGTGATTTTCTTGTCTGTTGTCCTATTGTCCTTGATTCGCATCCATATGTTAAGACTGGCTCTACATAACATTCGCAGAGATTTAAGAACTTTTTTTCTTGTTTCTATTGTCAACAATGGATTACATAGTATCTTCCTCATTTTTTTTTTTTTTTGGAAAGCTGCTTTTGCCTGAGCCATTCTACATCTCACCTCTTTTGTACATCTTCCGTCTGAGTTTAACAAAGTTCCCAAATATTTAAATTCATTTACCTGTTTTAATATATTTATTGCAGTATACTACTGTATGTAGTAAACAGTACAACCTATGGCTGCTCTGCTGCCTTGCAGGTAAGCTCGGGAGAATAAAAGGCTAAAAAAAAGGGGGGGGGGGGGGTACCCCGAAGTAAAACAACCCCACTGCCTTGTGGGTGAGCCTTTTTAGTCAAAGGCTAGCGGAGCCAACCGTAAACAAACCGATGGAAAGCAACAGATAATCACCGTCGTAACTTCTTTGTACAATCATGAATCGCCACTTATTATAATATATGTTATTTAAAAAGTGCTTTGGTTTAAAGCATATAAATTAATAAACATGAGTAATAATAAGAGTAATGGTCGACCTAAGAAACGGAAGTTTCACGATAATTTGTTTAGTTAAAAAGTTAATGTGTCCGCACATGTACACATGCTTTTTTACACACCGGTACGTTGTGCACACACTCAGTTAGATATACACATTTTATACATATCTTGTACCCAGCTCCCCATATTTGTAGAACCCTTCCGTCTTCTCGCCTGACTGCCTGGTCAGCGAAATATATAGTTAGTCATCACGCCCTCTTTTTTTAGTTCATTGAGAAGCTGACCACGCTCTGGAACATCAGGGAAGTGACCTTTTTTTATTTTCTTTCTTGAGTATCTAACATATTATCGCCATGTAGTTAGATTTGAGTACATATCCTTTTATATATATTTTTGTGTGTTATTCCAGCTGAAGGTCTACTTGGCCGAAACGTGGACTTTTTTGTTTTGTTAATTATCACGTAAAGCTGTTACCATACCACTTTGTTCTTCTTCTTTTTTTAAAATTGCCATTATCATCAGCTTTTCTGCAGCTTCGCATCTCTATGCATCTTGGTGCAACTTGATGCTTTTACTCCTGTGATGTGTCCGGCTTACTGCAGGAGCTACTGAGTCTGTGCACATGCGAAGAGATGTGTGGCCATACTTTGCAATTATTTTATCTATTTGATATAACTTTGTCTTCTTAGTTTGTCTAACAAGTTGCAACAACTCTGGTTTTAACTGGGTGTTTTGAAAGGAAACATTTTCTTTTCTAGGCCTTGTGATGATTTGATCTTTTGTGCTTGACGAATTAGAAACGTTGTCCTCCAGTGCTACCGCATTATGATAGGATGCATTGTCGATTACAAGGCATGAAGGTCTATCCAGAATGGGGAGTAGAGTGTTCTCTATCCAGTCTCTGAAAATGCGTCCATTCATTTCAGTGTGGTAGTCCCTATTGTCTGTAGACTTTGATTGAAAAATAAGTTGTACGTCATTAACAAGACCATTCTCTCTACTGCCAGCATGTACCAATATAATGCGTTGTCCTTTGCTGCTGGGAATGCTTCTTTTATTTTCTCTGTCAACTGATTGCCAATTTTTCTTATATGTATGATGAGCATTGACCCACGTTTCATCCAAATATACTATATCGTAGCCTTCCATTCGTCGCTCACGGATCTGCCTCAGGTATTTGCTTGGGGCAGCTATCAGGTGTGGTTTTTCACAAACAATATTTCTACCACTAGCAGATTTTCGAAAAGTGAAACCAACGCCTCTTACGATCTTCCAAAGAGTCGTTTTTGAGATTTCAATATCACATTCTAATTGCAGTCGAACTTTAAGTTTGCGCAGTCTAACAAGTTGATTCGATTCAAATATTTCCAAAATTTCACGTCTAATAACATTTTTGTCAAAATCATCAACATTAATTTTTCTTCCTTGCTTGACCGTCGCCTCTGCAAAGTCAAATTTCTGTCCTACCCATCGATTGAAAGATTTTCTTTCTATATTTAAAGCTGCCTGTGTTCTGTTTTCTGGTTTTATGATATCGTAATATAACCGACACGTTTTAGATTCCTTACAAAAGTGCATGTACAATAACAGTTACCTTTTGCATAGTGATGAATTTACACTGCAAACTCATCATGGTTTTAACAATCAAGTAGTCACTTCACAACAGCTTACAAATTATCAAATTATCACATATACAGGAATATTCATTAATAGTAAATATTTTGTCAAAATGCGCCTCTGGACCAACTTAACAAGAAACCGGAAATGAGATTACCAAAAAAAACCTCGGAGTGGCGTTATTACAAGTTGAGAGTGCGAAACGGTGTTAAGATTGTGTGGTGTGCAGGTGAAATTTGCCTTTTTAATTGGTGATTTGATTACAACAAATGTGGGTATTGTAAAATCCTAACATTTAGGACAAGCAAATACTATTTTTTAAAAGAAAAATAATATTTTTATATACCTCAAATAAGCAAAAATTTTTCCTAAATGCATGACAGTAGGACCAAAAAAAATCAGACTGAAGGTCGGTGAAAAAAATATGATTTCACGAAAAATAATTAAAGAAATTCATCAAACAGTTTCCGAGATAATTAATAAACTCTATGGGCACGAATTTCTTAACGAAATATAGTAGTACTACTAGTGGACTAAGAATTTTTTTTTATATTTAACTTATTCATGTAATTTAACTGTTCCCATGACCACAGTGCTGTTCCCACAGAGATAATGTGTTTACAGAATCTCAGCAATTATCTGGCTATGTTCACAAATACAGTTCCAGAATGTTGAAAATTCCCTGGACATCTAAATAGACCAATGAGAGACCAATGAGGAATTTCTCAAAGAGGCCAACACAAAAAAGGGAACTCCTAAAAAACATGAGAAAGAAACAATCAACATTTTTCGGGCACATAATGAGAAGAGGAAATTTGTAATACTTGGTTACAACTGGCAAAATAGAAGGAAAGAGAGATCGCGAACGACAAAGAGAGAAAATACTGAATAGCTTGATGTCATGGCATGGAAAACAGTCAACAACAGAACTGATACAATGCACTGATACGATATAAGACTGTGGAAGGACATGATTGTCTACGCCAACCGGTATGGCACATGATGATGATGATGACAGTTTCAGTGCTTCATGTGCAAACATGCACTGATTTTTAAAAATAAAAAAAAAATATTAATTTGAGGTTCCAGTTTGCGATGTATGGCATTGACTACCATGTCCAGAAAGGTCACGACTTTCTGGCAGCTATGAATATTCCCCCACCAGTTTCAAGTTTGCGATCATCAGCTTTCAAGAATAATATTCTCCATGCAGCTAAGGCAGTTGCAGCATCGAGCATGAGAAAGGCAGATGTCGAATTGAAAACAGTCAGATGATGCGACAATTTCCTGTGATGGTGCATGGCAGATTAGGGAATTTTCCAGTAGAAATGGAATTTCAACATGTCTGTCTGTAAGTAAGAAAGCACCAACTAAAGTCCTTGATGTGGATATAATTACTGTGATGCATGTGCAAATATGAATAAGAACATTTATTGTGACAAATTACTGAAATGAAAGGAATAACACACACTTGCAAGAAAAATCATGGTGGTTGTGCAGGAAACATGGAACCTGTAGGTCTGAAAAGAATCTTTCTAAGATCAGTCAGTCAGTCAGTCAGTCAGGCCTCAAATACACTGGTTACCTAGGATATGGGGATTAAAAAAGCTACAAAGAAATTGCTTTGTTGAAACCCCCTTTATATACAGATAGAATAATGACATAACTAGAATAATGCGGCCATGTTCAGAAGATGATGCGAAAAGACTCCAATAAAAGCAAATTATTTGAAGAAAGTAAAAAAAAAATGTAAAAGAATTGGAGGCGTTGGAAGACTGACAAAGGTGGCAATAACAAGAATTCAGGATCACTACGCAGGGACAATACAATCAAGTATAAAAAATTTAGGTGAAATGAAAAAGGCAGTATGATCAATCTGCGAATATAGGAAAGGAATACATTTTTTTTGTTTCTGGACCACTAACCAGCACATCGGCTTGACAATGATATTCATATCTGACCACCAGCCGACACACCGGCTCTGACAGGTATAGTTGGATGTTTGATTCGTTTTTGCTGATTTTGGTTTTTATTTCAACCAATACTTGATTTCCAGATGTAGAAGAGTTCTCACTAGTACTTCCTGTAGATACCAGAATGGTCTGAGCTTTGTTATGCATTTTTATGCCAAAATGTTTTAATTTATATTCAGTGCTATTTCTCAAATTTCTGTCACATAATGGCCACGCCCACTGCTAATACTTCTTCGACCAAATATAGTATAGTATAGTCGACCATGTCAATACAGTGCAGAACAAGCTAGATCTATGTTTGAAATCTTGTTATGGAGTGATTCAGAAATAGACGATTTAGACGATAGTTTTTGTAGTGATAATGGTAATAATAGTAATTGTAAGTCCAGTGCTAAAAAACTAAGATTAGGTTTTGCCGGTGAATGCCTCCATTCCAGCACTATCAGTGCCCCAGAAGATTTGAGTGGCTGTGATTCTGATAAAGAAACCGGTACTATGCAAGCCAATGGTGACATGACAGGACATGTGACTAGGAGGCCTGCTGATGTGTGGCATGAAGCCAGAGACGGAGAGAATATTAGACAATCTGCCTTCAAAAATGTCAATTCTGGTAGTAAGCTAGATCTTCCAGATTGTTGTCTGACACAATTGTTGACAGTCGTATAACAACAATTACGCTCAACATAAAATGGAACAGAATACTCCTGTTTGAAGGTGTTCAACTTTCACTACATGGACACCACTGGATCGTAATATTTTTTTCCAGTTTCTTGATTTCCTGATTGCCGTGGGGCTGAACACAACAAATTCTATGAAGAATTACTGGTCCATTAAACCATACCAAAGTAGTAAGACAGTAGTTGGATGTAATAAACACTCCAAGGTACGGTGGCAGCTTTACAAATAAGGAACACAACACAATATTGACGTTTCGGCCTATGGCCTTCTTCAGAATACAAGGACATCGACAACAAACGGTGAAGTATTTACTGAATTACTACTATGCTCCATTCTGCTGTTCCTGATGTGGCTGGGAAATTTAAAATTGAGCCATTCATCAATTCACTGATTTCAAGTTTTCTGGAAGCCTTTTATCCATTTATAAACATCTGCATTGATGAGATGGTTATAAGCTACAAGGGAAGATTTAAATACAAGCAGTACAATGCCAGCAAGCCAACAAAAATATATAAAATCACACGGGCTCTACTACTTGATCACCGGATTCGTTTACAACCTCCTGGTATATTTGGTGCGGACACAGCTTAGACGCCTTAAACTGACCCAAATTCATCACAAGCTGTCAAAGTTTTTGACAATTTACTGGGGGGCATCACGGATCATCAATTGTTTGCTGACCGATATTATGCTTCCATGCCACATGTTCCTGCGGTGGAAAAACCACAACTACACTGAAACGCTAAATTCCAAAAGATACGGACTTCCAGCAGGCTGTCAAAAATAAAAATAAAAAAATCAGTGAATGAGGCAAAGTGGTTCATCAATGATGAGGAGCAAGTTGTATGAAAGCTAAAGGGATGAAAAATAAAAAAAAAGCCTTGCCAACTGGTGACAGCACATGGAAGTGTCACATATGAGGTCAGAACTGATGGTAGGAGTTAAGTCGGGAAGCCATCACCGATCCATAGCTGCAACCACTCAATGAATGGATCTGACAGAGTAGACCAGATGTTCACATATTATGGGATCCACATAAGGAAGGTAGTGAAGTGGTGGAAGAAAATATTTATGTGGATAATTGAGATCACACAACTCAATGTTCATATTTTGTATAACTTGAGAATCCCTGACACTAAGAAACATATGCTTTTTGCGAATTTCAAGAAGCTGCTTATTGATGAATTGTGTAGCATAGTAGGAGCAGAGGCACCTATAGTCCGTTCAGAATCGTTTGCCGAGATGTTATGATTTATAATTCAAAAAGTTCTTGATGATTTCACATGATTTTTGGCATACGGTGTTAAAATGTCCATGACACGAGAACATATGTGTTACTCGATGTCAGTAGTATACAAGGGTCCATTTGATAATCATTTGACCCGTAAATTAACAAAGATATATAGGGCGGCGCGCGGCGCGCATAAAGCGTGTGGCGCAGGGGGGAGTTAACCGTGACATTTCGTGTCGAGGTATTGACCTCTAGTCCCGGTGACCCCGGAAGTGACGTGTTTATGTCTGGTGTGTGCTGACTTTGGAGCGCTTGGTGTACTTGAGCGATAGCGATAGGTTAGTAGATTATACAACATCAATGAAAAACGATCAATATAAGACAGAAGACAAAGATATATTTTATTCTTTTATTATCTCAATAGGTGTATAACATACATTGATATTATATAACATTACAAAAATATTCAGTACATTGAGTCAATATATAGTACATGAATAACATTTATTTATAGATAGGTAGTTGGGTGTCTGCTTAGCGTTGTGTCATAAATGAATCATAAGGGGTGAAACTGTTAGAGATTGCTGGGTAGTCTAAGCTGGTAGTGTAAAGAGTTAAATATCTAGAGGAGTTGTCGAGACGTTATCATCAACTACCTTTCTTTTTATATAGAAATAGGAAAGAGCATTTCTTGTTTGACTGTAGGAAAATATGGAATTATTTAAGACTTTGAAACCTACATTTTTCCCACCCTTGGCCTTTTGCGTGGCGAGAACCTCTAAAAACATATCTTTATCTAATTTGTTGTGTTGCTTGCTTAGCCCTTTACAACTGATTTTATCGTAATCCCCACTACAATGGTACGTCTTACTACATAAGCTAACAAGAGCTGTCCCTTCGTACTCTAGTTTAAAAAGCCCGGGCGTTCGTTTGGTGTACGCTTTAACACCCTTACAGTTTATACAGTCTGTCTTGCTAGTATGTTCATCGCAGCGATGGGTGTATGGAGGTCGCCTAGTGTGTAATAAGGGCTGTATAGGGGTCGTCTAGTGTGCCGTGATGGGTCAATGGAGGTCGGCTAGTATGTCGTGATGGGTGTACGGAGGTCGTCTAGTGTGTCATATTGGGTGTATAGAGGGCGTTTAGTGTGTCATGATGGTTGTATAGGGGTCGTCTAGTGTGTCATGATGGTTGTATAGGGGTCGTCTAGTGTGTCATGATGGTTGTATAGGGGTCGTCTAGTGTGCCGTGATGGGTGTACGGAGGTCGTCTAGTGTGTCATATTGGGTGTATAGAGGGCGTTTAGTGTGTCATGATGGTTGTATAGGGGTCGTCTAGTGTGTCATGATGGTTGTATAGGGGTCGTCTAGTGTGCCGTGATGGGTCAATGGAGGTCGGCTAGTATGTCGTGATGGGTGTACGGAGGTCGTCTAGTGTGTCATATTGGGTGTATAGAGGGCGTTTAGTGTGTCATGATGGTTGTATAGGGGTCGTCTAGTGTGTCATATTGGGTGTATAGAGGGCGTCTAGTGTGTCATGATGGGTGTATGTAGGTCGTTTAGTGTGTCATATTGGGTGTATAGAGGGCGTTTAGTGTGTCGTGAGGGGTGTATGGAGGTCGTCTACTGTGTCGTGAGGGGTGTATGGAGGTCATCTAGTGTGGTATGTGGGGTGTATGGCAGTTGTCTGGTATATCATACTTTAATCAACCAATAAGAAAAATGAAGGAACATTACATTCAACATTACTTATCTTAACTACTTTACATCAATACAGTTGAATAACGTGTTATCGGTAAGTCTTACCATACTTTAAGAGAAAACATTCAAACTTACAGCGTAAAATATAGTCTCAATCATCTACACCGAATATAACCTGTTATCGATAAGCCTTAACATACGTTAAGAGAAAACAAGCCAACTTACTGTGCAAAAATCCGCTAGTGTGAACAGTAACTTTCCTTGAATCAACCAAACTTATAACGCCGTCTAGTTTAAATATAACCTGGTAAGAAATGAATAAATTAGCCAATCAGCGAGTGACTATGCCAACATCGCTTGATATCGGGATTAACCAATCAGAAAAGAGTATTAACATAGGAGGCGGGGCGAAGAAATGGCTGACAGGTGGATTAACCAATCAGAAAAGCGCGTTAGCCCAAGCGTAGGTAGTGGCTGTCGGGTCAGCAGTGGGGGAAAAATGCGGGGTGGTGGGTTACTTGAACTCGTTTTGACCCCTGAGGCAATTCCAGAAGAGTTCTATGACCTCATTTTGACCGCTGAAGGCTTTAATACCAATGTTTCCCACTTCAACGAACGACATACATCATTAAAGGTGATTACTTCAGCTCTTAGACTTTGGAGTTCCATATCTTTATCACTTCAACGAATGACAGACAACAGTAAAGATGATCATTTCAGGTAAGAAAACTTAGTTCCAAACCCTAAAATTTTGGTTCATATGCACAAAGTTGAACACGAACTCTACAAATTTAGTCCCAAAGTCGTAATTGTTAGACACGAAAGTCGTAAATGTTATATTCAATTCCAAAAGTTTGTTAAAAAGACAACCCAAACTCAAAATAGTTAGATGCAAAGCTCAAAAATGTATATGCAAAGTCCAAAAAGTTACTCCAAAAGACAACTAATGTAACACTTAACTCCAAAATTTCTACTCATAGTCACAAACTTTGATGCAAAACCCTAACAATTTAGTCCCAAAGTGATACTAGTTCGACACGACAGTCGTAAATGTTATATGCAAAGTCCAAAAGTTTGTCAAAAAGATAACCTAAACTCAAAATAGTTAGACACAAAGCGCAACAATTTATATGCAAAGTCTAAAAAGTTACTCCAAAAGACAACTAATGTAATACTTAACCCCAAAATTTCGTCGCATAACCAAACAGTTGAACTCAAAAGCCTAAAAATTTAGTCCCAAAGTCGTAATTGTTCGACACGAAAGTCGTAAATGTTATATTCAAAGTCCAAAAGTTTGTCAAAAAGACAACCCAAACTCAAAAGTTTGTCAAAAAGACAACCTTAACTCAAAATAGTTAGACACAAAGCCCAACAATTTATATGCAAAGTCCAAAAAGTTACTCCAAAAGACAACTAATATAACAACAAGCCCTAAAATTTCGTCTCATAACCAAAAAGTTGAACTCAAAACCCTAAAAAGTGTCCACTTATCAACCAAAGTCTTTAATACAGCTGAGAAAACCCTAATAAATAATTACAATTTACTAAAAATGTTGCACTTGATGATAGTTGCGACTGTGTCTAAATCATTATTGAAAATATTCATAGAACTCTAGTAAAAGCCAAACACACTAAAACACCACATTGAAAGAATGAACTTAAAGTTCACGCCCCTGTCACAACTCTGCTAAGAAAAGTACTGCAAAGCATGAAAGTTATGTCCCCTGCTATAACTCTACTAAACGAAAGTATTACCAAACACGTAGGTTACACTCCTACCATAACCCACTAAGAAAAACAAGATTTTTCTTAAAATACCACATTTATGATTGTTACGCCCCTTGTCCCTTTATGAGGGGCCGCCCATGAAACTGTTAGAAATAGTAAATTTAACCTAGTGGCATACCCCAGATGTTATATTAGACATCCCCATAGCAAAAATTTACTTAAAACTCACTTTTATGGTGGTTACCCCCTGACCCATTTTTGAGGGCTACGCCCATGAAACTGTTAAAAATAGTAAATTTAACAGCTAGACATACCCCAAACTTTATATTAAGCATCCCCGTAGCAAGAATTTACATAAAAATCACTTTTGAAATTACTACCCCAGTACCCATTTTTGGCGGTTACGCCCATGAAACTGTTAAAAATAGTAAATTTAACAGCTAGACATACCCCAAACTTTATATTAAGCATCCCCATAGCAAAATTTTACTAAAAAACCACTTTTATGAGTGTTGCCCCCTTGCTCATTTTTGGCGGTTACGCCCATGAAACTCTTAGAAATAGTAAATTTAACCTCTAGACATACCCCAAACTTTATATTAAGCATCCCCATATCAAGAATTTACATAAAAATCACTTTTGAAATTACTACCCCTGTACCCATTTTTGGCGGTTACGCCCATGAAATCGATAAAAAAATTGCAAATTTAACACCTAGACATACCCCAAACTTTATAATAAACATCCCAGTATCAAGAATTTCCATAAAAACAACTTTTGAAATTACTACCCCGGTACCCATTTTTGGCGGTAACGCCCATGAAACTGTTAAAAATAGTCAATTTAACATCTAGACATACCCCAAACTTTATATTAAGCATCTCCGTATCAAGAATTTACATAAAAACAACTTTTGAAATTACTACCCCTGTACCCATTTTTGGCGGTTACGCCCATGAAACTGTTAAAAATAGTCAATTTAACATCTAGACATACCCCAAACTTTATATTAAGCATCTCCGTATCAAGAATTTACATAAAAACAACTTTTGAAATTACTACCCCTGTACCCATTTTTGGCGGTAACGCCCATGAAATCAATAAAAAATTGAAGTTTAACCTATTGGCATACATCAAACATAATATTTGACACGCCCATGTATCAAATTAACCTGAAAAATCAACCAAAAACTAGTAGTATAGAATGGCACTTAGGATGGATAGACTATAAGGAAAAACGGTAGACTCTCATATAAGGAAAAACGGTAGACTCTCATATAAGGAAAAACCGCACCAAAAAATGTGCTTCCATGTACGGGTAGACTATTTATATAAGAATTATGTGCGGCTGGAAGCACTTTTGGGGTCCCTTATTGACATACTATACTACTAGTTTTTGGTTGATTTTTCAGGTTAATTTGATACATGGGCGTGTCAAATATTATGTTTGATGTATGCCAATAGGTTAAACTTCAATTTTTTATTGATTTCATGGGCGTTACCGCCAAAAATGGGTACAGGGGTAGTAATTTCAAAAGTTGTTTTTATGTAAATTCTTGATACGGAGATGCTTAATATAAAGTTTGGGGTATGTCTAGATGTTAAATTGACTATTTTTAACAGTTTCATGGGCGTAACCGCCAAAAATGGGTACAAAGGTAGTAATTTCAAAAGTTGTTTTTATGGAAATTCTTGATACGGGGATGTTTATTATAAAGTTTGGGGTATGTCTAGATGTTAAATTTCAATTTTTTATTGATTTCATGGGCGTAACCGCCAAAAATGGGTACAGGGGTAGTAATTTCAAAAGTTGTTTTTATGTAAATTCTTGATACGGGGATGCTTAATATAAAGTTTGGAGTATGTCTAGATGTTAAATTGACTATTTTTTAACAGTTTCATGGGTGTAACCGCCAAAAATGGGTACAGGGGTAGTAATTTCAAAAGTTGTTTTTATGTAAATTCTTGATACGGAGATGCTTAATATAAAGTTTGGGGTATGTCTAGATGTTAAATTGACTATTTTTAACAGTTTCATGGGCGTAACCGCCAAAAATGGGTACAGGGGTAGTAATTTCAAAAGTTGTTTTTATGTAAATTCTTGATACGGAGATGCTTAATATAAAGTTTGGGGTATGTCTAGATGTTAAATTGACTATTTTTAACAGTTTCATGGGCGTAACCGCCAAAAATGGGTACCGGGGTAGTAATTTCAAAAGTTGTTTTTATGGAAATTCTTGATACTGGGATGTTTATTATAAAGTTTGGGGTATGTCTAGGTGTTAAATTTGCAATTTTTTTTATCGATTTCATGGGCGTAACCGCCAAAAATGGGTACAGGGGTAGTAATTTCAAAAGTGATTTTTATGTAAATTCTTGATACTGGGATGTTTATTATAAAGTTTGGGGTATGTCTAGGTGTTAAATTTGCAATTTTTTTTATCGATTTCATGGGCGTAACCGCCAAAAATGGGTACAGGGGTAGTAATTTCAAAAGTGATTTTTATGTAAATTCTTGATATGGGGATGCTTAATATAAAGTTTGGGGTATGTCTAGAGGTTAAATTTACTATTTCTAAGAGTTTCATGGGCGTAACCGCCAAAAATGAGCAAGGGGGCAACACTCATAAAAGTGGTTTTTTAGTAAAATTTTGCTATGGGGATGCTTAATATAAAGTTTGGGGTATGTCTAGCTGTTAAATTTACTATTTTTAACAGTTTCATGGGCGTAACCGCCAAAAATGGGTACTGGGGTAGTAATTTCAAAAGTGATTTTTATGTAAATTCTTGCTACGGGGATGCTTAATATAAAGTTTGGGGTATGTCTAGCTGTTAAATTTACTATTTTTAACAGTTTCATGGGCGTAGCCCTCAAAAATGGGTAGGGGGTAACCACCATAAAAGTGAGTTTTAAGTAAATTTTTGCTATGGGGATGTCTAATATAACATCTGGGGTATGCCACTAGGTTAAATTTACTATTTCTAACAGTTTCATGGGCGGCCCCTCATAAAGGGACAAGGGGCGTAACAATCATAAATGTGGTATTTTAAGAAAAATCTTGTTTTTCTTAGTGGGTTATGGTAGGAGTGTAACCTACGTGTTTGGTAATACTTTCGTTTAGTAGAGTTATAGCAGGGGACATAACTTTCATGCTTTGCAGTACTTTTCTTAGCAGAGTTGTGACAGGGGCGTGAACTTTAAGTTCATTCTTTCAATGTGGTGTTTTAGTGTGTTTGGCTTTTACTAGAGTTCTATGAATATTTTCAATAATGATTTAGACACAGTCGCAACTATCATCAAGTGCAACATTTTTAGTAAATTGTAATTATTTATTAGGGTTTTCTCAGCTGTATTAAAGACTTTGGTTGATAAGTGGACACTTTTTAGGGTTTTGAGTTCAACTTTTTGGTTATGAGACGAAATTTTAGGGCTTGTTGTTATATTAGTTGTCTTTTGGAGTAACTTTTTGGACTTTGCATATAAATTGTTGGGCTTTGTGTCTAACTATTTTGAGTTAAGGTTGTCTTTTTGACAAACTTTTGAGTTTGGGTTGTCTTTTTGACAAACTTTTGGACTTTGAATATAACATTTACGACTTTCGTGTCGAACAATTACGACTTTGGGACTAAATTTTTAGGCTTTTGAGTTCAACTGTTTGGTTATGCGACGAAATTTTGGGGTTAAGTGTTACATTAGTTGTCTTTTGGAGTAACTTTTTAGACTTTGCATATAAATTGTTGGGCTTTGTGTCTAACTATTTTGAGTTAAGGTTGTCTTTTTGACAAACTTTTGGACTTTGCATATAACATTTACGACTTTTGTGTCGAACTAGTATCACTTTGGGACTAAATTTTTAGGCTTTTGAGTTCAACTGTTTGGTTATGCGACGAAATTTTGGGGTTAAGTATTACATTAGTTGTCTTTTGGAGTAACTTTTTAGACTTTGCATATAAATTGTTGCGCTTTGTGTCTAACTATTTTGAGTTTAGGTTATTTTTGACAAACTTTTGGACTTTGCATATAACATTTACGACTGTCGTGTCGAACTAGTATCACTTTGGGACTAAATTGTTAGGGTTTTGCATCAAAGTTTGTGACTATGAGTAGAAATTTTGGAGTTAAGTGTTACATTAGTTGTCTTTTGGAGTAACTTTTTGGACTTTGCATATACATTTTTGAGCTTTGCATCTAACTATTTTGAGTTTGGGTTGTCTTTTTAACAAACTTTTGGAATTGAATATAACATTTACGACTTTCGTGTCTAACAATTACGACTTTGGGACTAAATTTGTAGAGTTCGTGTTCAACTTTGTGCATATGAACCAAAATTTTAGGGTTTGGAACTAAGTTTTCTTACCTGAAATGATCATCTTTACTGTTGTCTGTCATTCGTTGAAGTGATAAAGATATGGAACTCCAAAGTCTAAGAGCTGAAGTAATCACCTTTAATGATGTATGTCGTTCGTTGAAGTGGGAAACATTGGTATTAAAGCCTTCAGCGGTCAAAATGAGGTCATAGAACTCTTCTGGAATTGCCTCAGGGGTCAAAACGAGTTCAAGTAACCCACCACCCCGCATTTTTCCCCCACTGCTGACCCGACAGCCACTACCTACGCTTGGGCTAACGCGCTTTTCTGATTGGTTAATCCACCTGTCAGCCATTTCTTCGCCCCGCCTCCTATGTTAATACTCTTTTCTGATTGGTTAATCCCGATATCAAGCGATGTTGGCATAGTCACTCGCTGATTGGCTAATTTATTCATTTCTTACCAGGTTATATTTAAACTAGACGGCGTTATAAGTTTGGTTGATTCAAGGAAAGTTACTGTTCACACTAGCGGATTTTTGCACAGTAAGTTGGCTTGTTTTCTCTTAACGTATGTTAAGGCTTATCGATAACAGGTTATATTCGGTGTAGATGATTGAGACTATATTTTACGCTGTAAGTTTGAATGTTTTCTCTTAAAGTATGGTAAGACTTACCGATAACACGTTATTCAACTGTATTGATGTAAAGTAGTTAAGATAAGTAATGTTGAATGTAATGTTCCTTCATTTTTCTTATTGGTTGATTAAAGTATGATATACCAGACAACCGCCATACACCCCACATACCACACTAGATGACCTCCATACACCCCTCACGACACAGTAGACGACCTCCATACACCCCTCACGACACACTAAACGCCCTCTATACACCCAATATGACACACTAAACGACCTACATACACCCATCATGACACACTAGACGCCCTCTATACACCCAATATGACACACTAGACGACCGCTATACACCCATCATGACACACTAGACGCCCTCTATACACCCAATATGACACACTAGACGACCCCTATACAACCATCATGACACACTAAACGCCCTCTATACACCCAATATGACACACTAGACGACCTACATACACCCATCATGACACACTAGACGCCCTCTATACACCCAATATGACACACTAGACGACCCCTATACAACCATCATGACACACTAAACGCCCTCTATACACCCAATATGACACACTAGACGACCTCCGTACACCCATCACGACATACTAGCCGACCTCCATTGACCCATCACGGCACACTAGACGACCCCTATACAACCATCATGACACACTAGACGACCCCTATACAACCATCATGACACACTAAACGCCCTCTATACACCCAATATGACACACTAGACGACCTCCGTACACCCATCACGGCACACTAGACGACCCCTATACAACCATCATGACACACTAGACGACCCCTATACAACCATCATGACACACTAGACGACCCCTATACAACCATCATGACACACTAAACGCCCTCTATACACCCAATATGACACACTAGACGACCTCCGTACACCCATCACGACATACTAGCCGACCTCCATTGACCCATCACGGCACACTAGACGACCCCTATACAGCCCTTATTACACACTAGGCGACCTCCATACACCCATCGCTGCGATAAACATACTAGCAAGACAGACTGTATAAACTGTAAGGGTGTTAAAGCGTACACCTAACGAACGCCCGGGCTTTTTAAACTAGAGTACGAAGGGACAGCTCTTGTTAGCTTATGTAGTAAGACGTACCATTGTAGTGGGGATTACGATAAAATCAGTTGTAAAGGGCTAAGCAAGCAACACAACAAATTAGATAAAGATATGTTTTTAGAGGTTCTCGCCACGCAAAAGGCCAAGGGTGGGAAAAATGTAGGTTTCAAAGTCTTAAATAATTCCATATTTTCCTACAGTCAAACAAGAAATGCTCTTTCCTATTTCTATATAAAAAGAAAGGTAGTTGATGATAACGTCTCGACAACTCCTCTAGATATTTAACTCTTTACACTACCAGCTTAGACTACCCAGCAATCTCTAACAGTTTCACCCCTTATGATTCATTTATGACACAACGCTAAGCAGACACCCAACTACCTATCTATAAATAAATGTTATTCATGTACTATATATTGACTCAATGTACTGAATATTTTTGTAATGTTATATAATATCAATGTATGTTATACACCTATTGAGATAATAAAAGAATAAAATATATCTTTGTCTTCTGTCTTATATTGATCGTTTTTCATTGATGTTGTATAATCTACTAACCTATCACTATCGCTCAAGTACACCAAGCGCTCCAAAGTCAGCACACACCAGACATAAACACGTCACTTCCGGGGTCACCGGGACTAGAGGTCAATACCTCGACACGAAATGTCACGGTTAACTCCCCCTGCGCCACACGCTTTATGCGCGCCGCGCGCCGCCCTATATATCTTTGTTAATTTACGGGTCAAATGATTATCACATGGACCCTTGTATACTACTGATGTCTAGCTATAACGGTTTTCTTAAAGCGGCGAATTCCTTTGATCTTTGCCCATGTAACTATTATTTTGACCCTAATCAAAATGTTTTACAGTAATCTAGTGCAACGATGACCCATAGGCGTGTCCATAAAATTTTACTGGGTGGCAAGTATAAAAATTTTAAATTATATATAGAACTTTTGTTCGTAGAGTCAATTTGATATAGTTCCATGCTCTTGGTGTGAGTTTCCCAAATGTTGTCGCTGCCTTTCAAATACGTACATTTAGTTCCTCATCTAAGGAAAGTGTGGCTGTAATAGTGGATCCAAGATAGCTGAACTTCTGTACTGGCTCAAGCAGGCTTCCATTCAAAGTAATGGTTGTTGGTTTGCTTATAACATATTTTTGATTGCTTGGGTGGTCTTGAACAATAAACTGTCATTTTGTGCTAAACGGGAAATTTCATATGTAACATTTCTTTATAAAAATTTATAGTGGAAACATAACTATTTTAGGACGGTGCGCATTCAGCCGTGAAGGTCATGCCTATATGCTAAAGAATCAGCTGTGAGATGTAAGCATCTACATAATCCCGCCGGTGTTTATAATATCGATTAACTTTTTTTTAATATAGGTTAAATAAGGCATCTTTGAAACTGGATCACATTTCTTTGATAAAAAAATATTTTTATAGCGACATTAGTATTCAAAACCTAACTTCAAAAGATCAATGCAAATGAACAATAAGTTTTTGAAAAAAATAAATTAATGTCTAGGCAAACGATTCTGAACGTTTTATAGATATAAATGTTGGTATTTAAAGTCAACAAATTGTCTACTGAGTCTTCACAAAATTAATAAAGATTCGCCTTCCCTTCGGTAATTAAACCCAAGGCCGTGGTGCGTCATGTCGTTCAATATTCAGTTTTGTGCACGGGATCTTACTGAAGTTAGTGTTCCTGCAATAGCCAAACTATTTTACGTGAACGACCGCAACAAATTAATGTATATATCCTAAAATGGTGTCAAATTCGAACAGGGTGAATTTAATATAGCCTAAAGAAGAAAACTTTTAAACTAGATCAAATTTCTCAGAGCAAAAAATATTTCTATAACGTCATCAATATTCTAAGATTACATGCAAATTTTGAAAAGAAAATAACAAACGGTTATCACGCAAAGCTAATTCAGGTGTGATTATGAATTTCTGAACGGACTATAACAACTTTCTTCAGGTTGTTTTATCCAGGCCAGAGGAAACATCATGGAACATAAAACTGGAGATATATTGGGGTGCCATCCATCTCATTTTGATGGGAAAGACCTGCAGTGTGTTTATTATTCTGAGCCGGAAAGGAGGAAAATGAAGTAGCTATTATTGTACAGGTTGTTCGGATAAGCCACATCTGTGTGTTAAAGCATGCTTTAGGCCATATCACATAAAATAAGTCCAGGTGCGTAAATAAAAGTAATTAACTTGACTTGTAAATAATATTGTTGTGACGTCACATAAATTTGTCATATTTTAAGAAAGAGAGGATTGGAGTAGCAAGGAGGAGGGGGAGGGGTGAGAAGAGCATAAGAGAGAAAGATAACACAGGAAGTAATAAGGATAGGACACAGGAAAAACATGGAGAGGAGATCAGAGATTAATGAAAACAGTTTAATTTTCTCTGTTAGAGAGTGTCAGAGCCCATCGTGAAACGGTTATGGATATCAAAGCAAAAAGAGACGATGCCTGTAACACGAAAGTCATCAGAGGTATTATGCCTTGGAAATCTAAAATTAGGAGACAGGAGTGTCAGAATCATGTTTAATGTATTGATATATTCTATCCCCAAAACATCCCCATTTTTGAGAAAACGTTGACCGATGATGGTGTATACCAGAGTCCGAGAAATGCGAGTAAAACATTTCTGGATATCAAATGAGCCATTCAGGAAGAAGACTTTGTGAGTCTGTAGTACGACAGGTCACGTACTGCATGATCTGTTGCAGCGGGTCGTTGCCAGCTTCAGGAAGAAGACTGTGTGAGTCTGTAGTACGACAGGTCACGTACTGCATGATCTGTTGCAACAGCTTGTGCTGGCCAGGGTTGCGGGAGCGGCTCCTAACCAAAATATCCCGAAGGTGTTCCTATCGCGTTTAAAAGGCTACAATGGCGGGTCGATGTAGGGTCGGAGTGGAGGATAGGTAGGTGTTGTTTCAGGATCAAGAGTGTAGCCAGATTGTGAGGTGGTAGGTAGGTGTTGTTTCAGGATAAAGAGTGTAGCCAGATTATGAGGTGATAGGTAGGTGTTGTTTCAGGATCAAGAGTGTAGCCAGATTATGAGGTGATAGGTAGGTGTTGTTTCAGGATCAAGAGTGTAGCCAGATTGTGAGGTGGTAGGTAGGTGTTGTTTCAGGATCAAGAGTGTAGCCAGATTGTGAGGTGATAGGTAGGTGTTGTTTCAGGATCAAGAGTGTAGCCAGATTATGAGGTGATAGGTAGGTGTTGTTTCAGGATCAAGAGTATAGCCAGATTGTGAGGGTGGTAGGTAGGTGTTGTTTCAGGATCAAGAGTGTAGCCAGATTGTGAGGGTGGTAGGTAGGAGAGAGAACAGTTCTGTTAGAAGAAGGTCGAGCGGTGGGGGTAAGAGGTAGCGTGCGGGTAATATGGAGAACTTTTTAGAGCGCAGATTGCAGGACATATTCTGGGTAAAGATGGCGATGAAGAATTCCAACCTAGGGTGGGCCTGATGGAGAAGTCATCGTCTTGGACACAGACGTGCCTGTGGCGTGAGTGGAGAGAAAGTATAGAATCACAACAGGTGCCTGTGGCGTGAGTGGAGAGAAAGTATAGAATCACAACAGGTGCCTGTGGCGTGAGTGGAGAGAAAGTATAGAATCACAACAGGTGCCTGTGGCGTGAGTGGAGAGAAAGTATAGAATCACAACAGGTGCCTGTGGCGTGAGTGGAGAGAAAGTATAGAATCACAACAGGTGCCTGTGGCGTGAGTGGAGAGAAAGTATAGAATCACAACAGGTGCCTGTGGCGTGAGTGGAGAGAAAGTATAGAATCAAAACAGGTGCCTGTGGCGTGAGTGGAGAGAAAGTATAGAATCACAACAGGTGCCTGTGGCGTGAGTGGAGAGAAAGTATAGAATCAAAACAGGTGCGAGGGTGCGAACAGAAATAGAGAAGATAAGGTTAAGGCATCCATCGATTTATAAAATACTTAGGTATACCTATTTTAGGAGCCACCTAGGTACAACAGCACAAAGAAATTAAGCAGAACATAGAAACAGATCAAAGCATTTATTAAAGGTAAGATAGGAAATCTGCTTAGCAATATAAGGGAACATATGAAAAGATAGAAGAACATTGAAGAACTCTTGAACAGACCCGAATCAAATAACCCTCCAGATATACAACCAGCAGAGGGAGCGTTGCATGTTACACGTGGAAAGCCAAATAAGGAAGAAATAATGAAAGCCATCAAGCTATTAACAAATGGTAAAGCCACAGGACCAGATGAAATTAGTTCAGAAGCCATCAAAGCAGATATTAACACCTCTACCAAGACGTTAAGTAATCTACTTGAAAAAAATATGGTAAAGGAAAAAAATACCTAAATACCGGAAAGAATGTTATATGATCAAACTACCAAATAAAGGAAGTTTACAGTAGTGCACACATTATAGGGGCATTATGCTACTATCAACGCCAGGGAAAATATTAAGCAGAATCATTCTTGTGAGACTAAAAGAGGCCATAGAGAAACATTTGAGAGATGAACAAGCAGGTTTTAGGAAGAACAGATCATGTGCTGATCAAATAACTACTCTACGTATAATAGTTGAACAAAGTTTAGAACTACAGTCCCACTTTATATTGGATTCATAGATTACGAAAAGGCATTTGATAGTTTAGACAGAAGAATGCTTTGGAAGTTGCTGAGTCATTACGGAATCCCCATAAAGTTTATTAACCTGATAAGAACAATGTATGAAGGAACGAAATGTAGATTTGTGCACGAAGGGTGGCTTGCATAAGGATTTGAGATAAGAACAGGAGTAAGGCAGGGATTTCGTCTATCTCCATTTGTATTTCTGCTGTCCATATATTGATTTATGAAAATATCTCAGAACAACAGAAACGGAAACAAGTGGTCACTGACCAAGCAACTTAATGACTTAGACTTTGCTTTAGACTTTGCTGATGACTTAGCTCTCCCATCACACAACCATCAACAAATGCAAGATAAAATGGGCATACTTGATGAGAAAACAGTTGGGGCTGAAAATAAGTAAATATAAGACCAACATTGTGAAAATTAATGCAGTTGGAAATAACCAAATAATAATAGAAGAAATACCTCTAATAGACGTACAATCTTACATATATCTGGGTAGTAATATAGATAAAGTAGAAGAAACAGAGAATTATACCAAATTAATGATTAAAAAAAAACAAGAGGAGCATTTGTTGCACTGGGAAACATATGGAATTCCAAAGAAATTGAAGGTTAAATACAAAAATTAAAATTGTCAACTCCAATGTTAAGTCAGTCCTATCATATGGCTGTGAAACAAGGAGAACAACAAAAATGGCAATCTTGAAGATACAGACCTTCATTAATGGTTTCATGCGCACAGAATAAAAGGATGGAAATGAGCAGCATACAATCACTAACATAGAATTATAGAAAAGTACCAGTTAAATGTCTGTTAATAAAGAGATACAGCGAAAACGATGGCGCTGGATAGGACACACACTGCGGAAGCCAACTGGGAGTATTACACAATATGCCCTTTTTGGAATCCTCAAGGAAAAAGACAAAGAAGAAGATCAAAATATTCTTAGAGAAGACAGATGGAGGCAGATATGAAGATGGTGGGGAAGACACGGAATGATCTTAAAAGAATGGTAGGAAACAGAACGGCTTATAAAAGTGTTTGTTGAAGACCTAGGCTCCCCAGGGAGCTGAAAGGAAGAAGATATATATATTTAATAAGTTACTACTGGGCTAAAAACAAAACATTTTAAGCACGATATGATTGTCGTAAAAATTGTAATAAATCTGATAATCGTAAATTTAAAAAACACACTAAAGCTAGCCACAGGCTTTATTTATTTATTTATTTTCCAGAGACAATAAACAAGCGTGTCGTGTGTGTCTACACGTATTTCTCAATCTCTCCACTTAATCCAGAATGTGTTACAATGTGTGTCAACAGGGCTTTCCCAAAAACTAGCGTTCTACTTACCTAGGTGTCCTTGACCTGACCTGCCTGCTGCATGATCAGTGCGTTTTGGACTCTTGATATTTAGAAAATAATGGGTGAAAGAGTGGGAAACTTCCGAGGCGATAGATCAGCGAATCGTTTCAGGGAAAGAGTTGTGTTTACAGCATTCGTAAAAAAATCACAAATAATCAACAGAAACAAAAAAAAGAAACAATATATGGTCTGAAGCAGGATCGAACCCGTACGTTTTGGCACTGCGCCTTGCCACTATAAACCAAACGCTAGAGCACATGGCCGACTCAGCTATTTAAAAAAAATAGTTATCATTGGCGATGACTTTCACGCAGGTGTACCTATGTCTGTAGCATAGGGATACGATCATAACTTAGGAATACATTGTGTATCTGTATTCTCCTATTAAGACAAGTATCTCCCTGATACTTCAGGTTTCCATGAATCATTTCCAGGAATATATACTTTCTGGGGAAGACCAGGTTCCAAGAAATGAAACGTTCTATCACGTGATTGGATCTATCTCCTACCGTAGCTCGTGAAAACGAATTACCGGACATACTTCAAGGTGCCTGCAGGTAGTTGCGCTACTGTTTCTACAGTTGACGTTCTCTGACAGGTTCGTTGTTTGTGTACTGATACTAGTTCTAACATGTTCCACTAGTAACGTTTCCATGTTTTACCACAATGATTTCATTCATTCATTAGGTGCATCTCCACATCGAAGGTTAGCTACGCTGGAGCGCCATGTTACTGTTTCATGTCTTGATGATGTTTCATATGTTCACCTACCCATTTGTTGATGTTATCAGACCACTTGGCTTGTTTATGCCTCGTCTACTTGTGCTTTCCATTCTAAGGTTACATTCAGTAGAATATTGTGTCTCCTTACATGCTCTCAAAGTGTCACTTCTCTTGTTTGAATTATGTTAATTGGGTATTTTTTTAAAAAAACATGTTAGCTGATTGTTTTGGTCGTCTTTTCCTTCCACCAGATTCTCCCTCATTTTCTATGTAATCAAATTTCGATAGTTTCGATTTACTGTTCCGTTTTCTTATTTAATGTCCATGTTTCTGCTCCATACATGAAAGTTGAGTGTATAGGACATTTTACAATTAGTTGTTTTAGTTTCGATGTTATTTATTTTGATGTGGTTATTTTTTTTCATGTTAAAATTGCTTGTTGCTAGTCCGATTTTGTTTATTTCTGTTTTTTTCATTCCTTGTTTATAGCATGTCCAAGATAACAATATTTTAAATTCTTTCGACGTTTTTCTTTCTACTTTAATATTCACCTGTAGTTTTTGTGCGTTTTCGTTTTTTATAATCATAGCTTTAATTTTTTAAAACATTTATATCCAATCCATATATGCACTTGTGTTTTGCTTATCTTGTTTCGTTTGTTAACTATTTGGACGTCTTCGGGATTTTCTGCCAGTAATACTATATCACTAGATTATCTTACATTATCGATTATGTTTTCATTGACGTTTAGACCTCAATTTAATTTTTTTTCTAACTTGCTCTTATTTATTTCATTGTTTAGCATAGACTTTTCAAAAGCCGGTCTCTATTTATATTCTTTACTATCTTTCTGAGTTTTGAGACTCCACAAAGTGTAGCATCTTTTTTGCTTCTATTGTTTATCTATATCATCAGTGAATTTCCAGCTCATGCATTCATAACATAGCACAAGTAGAACATGACAGTAGCACCAGCACTATCAAACCATTGCATTTTCACGTATGCACGACTTAAGCAGTATGGTTGGCCGGTGACCTGACCCGGGTGACCTGATCCGAGCGTGACCACCTTATCGTGACCTGGGAAATCCGGGTGACGTGGTTTGTTTATATTGAGCAGCTGACTTTGCAAACTTGTAAGGATAGAGAATTAGTAATCTGTATTTAAATGAGAAATGTTGTTGTTTCGGTCTCATGAGCAGCTTATCGTGATGGTGGTGTGCAGAATAACTTGGGCTGAATGTTTAAAAAAATATCATTTGTGAGGACCGTGATGGAAGTTGGTTATGTACAACGGTAAATTACCGTCGTTATTTGAACCAAAATCAAAGAAAACGAACAAGATAAATTATCAAAATCATCTGTTTTGAGACATCAAATTTTACTGTGTGATCTAAAAGGAATTCCATAGATCTTATCACGATTAAAATGTTTGAAAGGAATACAATAGACAATCAGAGTATATGATAGTTTTGTGACTACTGCGAAGAAACACAAAACGAAATGGCCATGTACCTCGATCATCTGGCCAGACTAAGACCATTCTGTCATGAGAAATTATGTAACACTATCTATCGTGTGCTATTATATAATACTATGTATAATGTGGTATTATGTAATACTATGTATAATGTGGTATTATGTAATACTATGTATTATGTTGTATTATGTAATACTATGTATTATGTTATATTATGTAATACTATGTATTATGTTATATTATGTGATACTATGTATTATGTTACATTATGTAATACTATGTATTATGTTATATTATGTGATACTATGTATTACGTTATATTATGTAATACTATGTATTATGTTATATTATGTGACACTATGTATTATGTTATATTATGTAATACTATGTATTATGTTATATTATGTAATACTATGTATTATGTTATATTATGTTATATTATGTTATATTATGTAATACTATATAATTATGTCATGTTATGTAATACTATGTATTATGTGGAATTATATAATACTATGTTTAATGTGATGTTATGAAATACTGTGTACTATGTCATGTTATGTAATACAGTGTATTATGTGATGTTATGTAACACTATGTATTGTGTCATGTTATGTACTATACTATGTATTATGTGAAATTGTGGAGATGGAGAGGTACTTAAGAGAACGAGATGGGAAGGCAACATCAATGAATGGGCAGGTCTCGATTTCGCAGAGTCAAAATGAATAAATGACGATAGATATGAGTGGAAAAGGATGAAGACTGTCAGCAGTGCCTCAACGATCATCAGCGTTTTGTGATGAAGAAGAAAAAAGAAGATTCTGAAAGGAGCTTGACGTATGCATTGTTTATACGACAGCGTCAATTACCTAGTGGTAACGTGCTGGCTCCACGATGAAGTGAACGAAGGTTCAAACGTAGGTTGACTCTCTAGAGTCGACCAAAACTTATAAACTGAGTTGAGGAAAACAATGATACAAGAGAACGATCACTCGCCCCTCAAATCCAAATACTGTGGTCTAGTATGTTATATTTTCGTTTCTTTACGACAGTGTACATGTCATGAGATATGACTCAGTATGTTTCTACATTCTGCTACTAATGCCATACATAGACAGTCCATGGAAGTACAAGCGAAAATTCACATCAATCAACATGTGATGAATAAAAGAAAATATGTTGCAAACAAAACAGGGAAGCAAAGTGTAAGAAATGAAACTGAAAAAAACCTGTACGAACAGCTCCAGTAATGATTATACTGAACATCAAACAATTGAATGGTGTGGACAAGTGATCGTAATTAAGCCCGTCCAGCCTTTAGTCTGAACATGCCCCGTGTAAATAGAAGGTCACAGGGTGAAACAATGACTCAATAAAGGGGAAAGACGGAATCAGAGAACATGCCCCGTGTAAATAGAAGGTCACAGGGTGAAACAATGACTCAGGAAAGGAGGAAAGACAGAATCAGAGAACATGCACCGTGTAAATAGAAGGTCACAGGGTGAAACAATGACTCAGGAAAGGAGGAAAGACGGAATCCGAGGGTCACTAAATAAATTAAAGATGCCAATTAGGCCACACAGCTAGCAATGTTCAGTAGGCTACACAACTAGCGATGTTCAGTAGGCTACATAACTAACGATGTTCAGTAGGCTACACAACTAGCGATGTTCAGTAGGCTACACAACTAACGATGTTCAGTAGGCTACACAACTAACGATGTTCAGTAGGCTACACAACTAGCGATGTTCAGTAGGCTACACAACTAACGATGTTCAGTAGGCTACACAACTAACGATGTTCAATAGGCTATACAACTAACGATGTTCAATAGGCTACACAACTAACGATGTTCAGTAGGCTACACAACTAACGATGTTCAATAGGCTACACAACTAGCGATGTTCAATAGGCTACACAACTAACAATGTTCAGTAGGCTACATAACTAACGATGTTCAATAGGCTACACAACTAACGATGTTCAATAGGCTACACAACTAACGATGTTCAGTAGGCTACACAACTAACGATGTTCAGTAGGCTACACAACTAACGATGTTCAGTAGGCTACACAACTAACGATGTTCAGTAGGCTACATAACATCTCTGCAAACACTTCGTGCTGCATGCTATAGGACAAAAGAATGAGGCTACGCCACTGATCATGATCCTTTTTTGAGCACCGTCATCTTGGAGCACTCTCAATTACTATTTTTTTTAATTGGAAGGTGTAGACCGGGGAGGGGCATTCGAAACAACCAACTATGGGTTTTGTGGAATCTAGTTAATTGTCAACTGTCAATGGAGTTGTTGGAAACATCACATTAACGCGCATTCGTCTTGGAGGTAGAATTCTTTGTAGTCCAGATATGCCCCATATTTTGGAATAGAAATAATAACAAACTATTGAATGATACCTAAAACAGTGGATATATACCAGAAGACCTGCTAAATCAATATTCATAGCCCTACCAAAGAAATCTGGTGCGATGACCATTGACTTTTCAAAGACTTTTTTAAAAGGTTATATTTTATCCTGTCTAATTTATCCATTTGGTGAACTGTAATTTTTCATGTTTGGATTGGAAGGGATGGCTCACGTTGTGTACTTTAAGAACATACATTTATTCCTTACATATTAAACACACGGCGATATTGCAACGCAATACAAACTAAACAAAATAATCTACTCTTCATCTTTCCTGAAAAGTAAGGAAATGTATCTACTTTCCTCCTTTTGTTTGATAGTGTTAATACCATGCCATCCACTCCCAAAACCCCGATCTTTTAGCCATCGCGACACTGACAACCTTTGCTACATCACTCTTCTGATGCCGATTATTCAGAAACATTAAAAGAACTGTCCGACGGCTAGTGTCTATCTTCAAAGACAATGAACTTTGCCGTCTTGGTTTATGACACGCTTCAACGAATAGATCAAAGATATGATAACAATTATTTCGCTTCAGTAAATTCGTTAATAAATTACCCTTTTTTTACAACGGGTTCTGAATTTGTGTGCACTCATGTGTTCATTATCATCATCGAGTGCCGTCTCCACAACGAAGGTTGGCTACCATGGAGCGCCATTCTGCTCTGTCTTTTGCTTTGATGGTGGAGGTTGTCATAGGCTGGTTTGTCCATTTTTTTATGTTACTCGTCCATGTTAGTCTTGGTCTGCCTCTTTTACCTTGTATTTTCCTTTCCAAGATTACATTTAGTAGGCTGTTGTGTCTTTTAACAAAAATCGCATTTGTCTTGTTTGAATTGTGTTTAGTAGTTCTCTTGTCATTTTTAGTTGTTTTAAGACTTCATCGTTTGTTTTCTTTTCCTCCCATCCAATTCTGTCTATTCTTCTAAATATTTACATTTCAAAGGCTCCTATTCTCTGTTCTGTTTTCTTGTCTAATGTCCATGTTTCTGCACCATATAGGAATATTGAAAAGAAGTAACATTTTGATATTTTTTAGTTTTATCCCTGGTGTTATTTGTTTTGATGTTAGCATGTTCTTCATGACATTAAAATTACTTTTTGCCATTCCTATTCTTTTGTTTATTTCAGTTGTACATTTTCCATCACTGGTTATAGTATGTCCAAGGTAGTTGTACTTCTGAACTCATGTGTTACTTTTTATTAATTATTTTTTTGTAATCTCAGGAATGGAGTGTATAGTAATTTTGAAATCAAACACAAGAGCCGGTCAAAATGGCTTGGCAGGCCAGTTGTGGCCTACCCCTGGTTTGTGTGGCCCTTTTCGTCTTGTCAGACGGTCTAGTGGAGGCTATCGTGTATTTCTGAGGTATTGTTTTTGCCGAACAGCTTCTCTTGTGGCTAATTCTACCAATGCTTGACAAACACACGCGGCCACATAATGAACAAGTCAGGCTCGCTGGTCCACAGGGTTTACCATCCTTTTTCGCGAGTCTTTTCTCTTCTAAGTTTTGTCTTAGCACAGTCTCAAACGTTGTTATACCGTTCCTTATACATGCTCTCCATGATGTGCGATCACTTGCCAGATGTTGCCAGTCGTTTTCACAGATGGAGAAGTCTTTCAGAGATGATTTGCAGATATCTCTATATCGTAGTTTAGGTCTGCCGATTTGTCTTTTCCCGTGTGTTAGTTCACCATATAGTATTCGCCTAGGAATGCGCTTTTCTTCCATTCGTTGAACATGCCCTAGCCATCTTAGTCTTCGACTTCTGAGCATCGACATGATTGTTGGGGTCTTAGCACGTTGCAGGACAGTTAAGTTGGTTATTTTGTCCTGCCATTTGATGTGCATTATTTTGCGAAGACATCGCATGTGGAAGACATTTAGTCTTTTTTCCTGGTTTGAGTATGTTGTCCAGGTTTCGGATCCATATAGTAGTGTGCTAAGCACACATGTTTGCTATATTAAGAGTTAAACCCCTGGTTTACACTATAATATATTGAGCAGAAAGACAAGAGCACATAGGCTGCAGTATCAATGTGCAAGCAACTAACTACAAATAACAATAATAATAATGTTACAATAATGTAAACAGTAATGTAATGCTTTATACAAAAATGATATGTTTAACTGCTAAACAATGGCTTCACTTTCCCATTAGTTGATTTCAGATGTCTATTTTTTTTTATCAACAGAATCAGGTCAACATATTGCAAAACATGCTGAACTTTTTGATGTTGGGAAAGACGGGGGAGGGCAAAAGTGCGACCGGAAACACGATACTAGACAGAAGTTTGTTCAAAACATCATCCTACAGTAGCTCACAAACAAAAGAAGTTAATGGTGATTTTGCTGAGTTCGGCCTGCACAAGCTTTATGTGGTTGATACGCCAGGGTTGATGGACACAGACGTAAGCGACGCCGTGGACAAAGAGACAGCTGCTAAAATGATGGACCAAGCTCTGGCCAAGTGTTATGGTGGTGTTGATGCATTTCTATATGTCACCAAGTTCGGTAATAAATTTACAGCGGAAAACAGGTCTGCTCTTGAAGCTCTCAAAGCGATATTCGGAGACGGTTTTATGAGGCATGTTATTGTTGTGATGTCTGGAGGTGATCTGTTTCATGGATCCTTGGAGTATGAAAAAAAATCCGTGATCACATTCGAGCAGTGGTGCGGAGAGCAACGGGGCGATTTACTACAGCTGTTTCATGATTGTGATAAACGATTTGTTTTATTTAATAACTGGGAGAAGGATGAGCAAAAGAAACAGACGCAGACACAGAAATTGGTTGAGCTTTCTCAGACTGTGATAAGCCTGCACGGGCGCTACACCAGCCAGTGTTTTGAAGATGCTGCAGTCCAACGCGAGAAGCTCATACTAGAAAAGAAGGCTCCACACCTCAGGGAAGAAATTCAAGAAAAAATCAGCCTTCTTTGTGCCATTATTGAAAAACTGAAGGGAAATCCTTCACAGAATGAGATATTGAAAATTAGATCTCAGGTCAATGCACTGAAGGCTGCAATAAAGAAGATCGACAAAGGTGAGGACGTGCTACAGAACATAGTAAAACTTGTGGATCGGATACAGCAAAATCTGAATGATGTGGAGCAGCTTCACATTTTGACTAATGAGCTGGAAAATATCAGACGGGCGAAGAATATCTGGAGTACACTAGGAAAGGTGGTTACTTTCATTGGTCAAATTCTCTGCTTATTCTCCACAAGATTAGCTGAAGGCGCCACATTTTTCAAGGAGAAAATTCGTGATCGCTTAGAGTCACTAACATCTCAGGAGCAAAAAACTGAGAAGAAAATTGATAACATTAAAACACACAAAAAATAATACCAAGTGGCTAAGATGAAATACTGAAGTATCCAAATATAGTAATAGATTTGTATTATGTTTGAAACATGTACAATTGACTATTTGTATATACCTGATGATGTTTATGGCATTTTGTTAACGTTGACTTCATTATTTGTGACGACTGAAGTTTAGACCTTTCATTAAGATGGTTGGCAGAAAAGCCTTGTTGTCTTATTCTATGCCATGATGTTTTTCCCTTTCATAAAATCTGTATGTGTGGTCCACAAACATTGCTGCTGTGTATTTGGTAAAAAATAAGGATAAATGGCACAGAAAATGGAGGTGGTCGACAAAATGTTTAATGTGACGCTCTTCAACAAAACAAAATGTTTAATGTGACGCCCTTCAACAAAACAAAATGTTTAATGTGACGTTCTTCAACAAAACAAAATGTTAAATGTGAAGCCCTTCAAAAAAACAAATGTTTAATGTGACGTTCTTCAACAAAACAAAATGTTTAATGTGATGTTCTTCAACAAAACAAAATGTGTGATGTGACGTGCTTCAACAAAACAAAATGTTTAGTGTGACGTTCTTCAACAAAACAAAATGTTTGGTGTGACGTTCATCAACAAAACAAAATGTGTGATGTGACGTTCATCAACAAAACAAAATGTTTAGTGTGACGTTCATCAACAAAACAAAATGTGTGATGTGACGTTCATCAACAAAACAAAATGTTTAGTGTGACGTTCATCAACAAAACAAAATGTGTGATGTGACGTGCTTCAACAAAACAAAATGTTTAGTGTGACGTTCTTCAACAAAACAAAATGTTTGGTGTGACGTTTATCAACAAAACAAAATGTGTGATGTGACGTTCATCAACAAAACAAAATGTTTGGTGTGACGTTCATCAACAAAACAAAATGTTTAATGTGAAGGTCTTCAACAAAACAAAATGCTTGGTGTGAAGTTCTTCAACAAAACAAAATGTTTAATGTGAAGGTCTTCAACAAAACAAAATGTTTAATGTGAAGGTCTTCAACAAAACAAAATGTTTAATGTGAAGGTCTTCAACAAAACAAAATGTTTAATGTGACGTTCTTCAACAAAACAAAATGTTTGGTGTGACGTTCTTCAACAAAACAAAATGTTTAATGTGACGTTCTTCAACAAAACAAAATGTTTAATGTGACGTTCTTCAACAAAACAAAATGTTTAATGTGACGTTCTTCAACAAAACAAAATGTTTAATGTGACGTTCTTCAACAAAACAAAATGTTTAATGTGACGTTCTTCAACAAAACAAAATGTTTAATGTGACGCCCTTCAACAAAACACAATGTTTAATGTGACGTTCTTCAACAAAACAAAATGTTTAATGTGACGTTCTTCAACAAAACAAAATGTTTAATGTGACGCCCTTCAACAAAACACAATTTTTAATGTGACGTTCTTCAATAAAACAAAATGTTTAATGTGACGTTCTTCAACAAAACAAAATGTTTAATGTGACGCCCTTCAACAAAACAAAATTTTTAATGTGACGTTCTTCAACAAAACAAAATTTTTAATGTGACGTTCTTCAACAAAACAAAATTTTAATGTGACGTTCTTCAACAAAACAAAATGTTTAATGTGACGCCCTTCAACAAAACAAAATTTTTAATGTGACGTTCTTCAACAAAACAAAATGTTTAATGTGACGCCCTTCAACAAAACAAAATGTTTAATGTGACGCCCTTCAACAAAACAAAATGTTTAGTGTGACGTTCTTCAACAAAACAAAATGTTTAATGTGACGGTCTTCAACAAAACAAAATGTTTAATGTGACGCCCTTCAACAAAACAAAATGTTTAATGTGACGCCCTTCAACAAAACAAAATGTTTAATGTGACGTTCTTCAACAAAACAAAATGTTTAATGTGAAGGTCTTCAACAAAACAAAATGTTTAACGTGACGTTCTTCAACAAAACAAAATGTTTAATGTGCCGTTCTTCAACAAAACAAAATGTTTAACGTGACGTTCTTCAACAAAACAAAATGTGTGATGTGACGTTCGGAAGCAATGCTATAATCACTTCATTGAGAACATTGTTCAACTCATCAGGCATGGATTTCACCGGATCGGCAATGAATAGTGGAGTGTGTACTAATAATAATTGAGGATTTTTGTGAACTAAAGTTTGAAAACCAGAAAGGCAAACAAGCACTGCTGGAGCGCCATCAGTGCACTCGCCAGCAACATGTTCCAGAAACAATCTGGATTGTAAGACCGGAGAATAAAGGTCGCTTGTCCAGTGCAGTCGCCACGAGGTGTTCGGGTCTGAGTTTTTATTTTATCCCAGATGTAAATAAAAACATTTGACCCTACCGAGTTTTGAACCCATATTCTCCTACTAACAAAAGTACAATGTTGAAAATTGTAATAAAACTGTAATCTCTTTTTCAGAAATAGTTGTAGACTCGATTTGAACAGAAATCCAACATTCTGTAACTATTATGTCGGAAAATGTCATTTTGAGAGTACGATTCGTTGATAACTTAATGAATTTTTCCCTTTCTTGTAATGATAACTCATAAATCGATGTGGTGACTGCAGAAAATACATTTCGTATGCAATGATAATTTGTAATATTTAAAATGCGAGAAATTATTTTATAATATTTTCTTCAAATAATACTAAATGTATTAAAATACAGAATAAACAGATTTTTTGTCCCAGTTTTATATATTTGTTATTATTGATATAGTGATGTGACTATTCACACAATTTAATTTCTTTGTCGGTCTTTTATTTTCGCCGTTATGTATTGCATAAACCCATTTTTACGGACACCAGCTAAAGTCAGGTAATTGATTTACCTTTTGAGTAGCTGCGTTTATTTATTTATTTTTTTTTTTCAATATAAAGTTTCGCACACACTGGTGTGCACGCCATATTAAAAAAAAATGGAACGTGGTAAAAATCGCAAATATCTCAAAATTTCAACTAAGTGATCACTCCCCCACAGTCCTACTGAAAGAACTTCGCGATCCGGGGATGTGGGCCCCAGTTTGAAAACCAAGGTTCTAGAGCTTGATGGGATGATAATGAGTTGGTAAAGATATCAATGTTCTGAGTCTGATATATCAAACGGAGTAGTAGTTATAATGTGCTGGCTTGGCGATGTCAATTGGCCTGTGGACGAGAGTTCAAACCCAGCTCGACGCTTTACAGTCAACCCAGCTGATGAAGGAATGGGTACATGGCTCACAAGTTGAAGAGAAGTTGCTGCCCAGTTTTATTGTTGGAAGGATTCCCCTTTGAGCATCAAAGAACACATCAGATAATCTGAGTGCTGAATGTCAACTCCATGTTCTGCTATAATGGTGGCCTTAAAATCAAGGCAAGTGACTATAGATTGATATCCATTAATTTACTTCACATGCCTATAATATTTATCTACATTTAATTAAAGCCCTGTGTTCGTGGAGGCAGAGATGCAGGTTTTTATCTGTGAAAATTTACATGAGGGTGAATCAGTCATTGACACTGATGGGTCTATTGTTCATGATCTGAGATCATGTTCTTTCACGGTCCAGGCTAAAGGAAGAAAAGTCAGGGATGGAGGGCAGTGCTTCCTCAGCAGCAAGCATTATTTAGACCATGTTGATCATGACAGTAACTAAAGCGATGGCCTCACTAGAAACACAACCTTTCGCTCAAGTGTGCTTTTTGGGTGATTCTATGAGTGACTCATGGAAATCGGAGGAGGATAGACACTAAAGCTGCAGCTGGTGTCACTAAAGAATTCAGGTCTGATTGGAATCTGTTTCATCTTCGTTCCTAGACATTCTGGCGTGAGAGGAAACGAATGAGCTGATATCATGGCTGGAACAGCTGCCGTGGATGGCGGACATGCAATGTGGAAGAAGTGGATGGCGGACATGCAAACCGGCAGGTCGCGCTGATGACTTAATCAAAGATCATGCATCTGCAACCATATTCAAATTGCACAATCATCAGGTCAAAACTGGGGATGTCAGAAAGGAGCACTACGAATGGAGACACAAAAGAACAACAAATAAACACAGAACTGGAGCTGTCAGTCTCCACACACAGAGGGACATACTGGGGAGGAGATCTGAGCACTCATGGACATGTCCAATGTGCTATGAGGGTGATCCATCGACTAAACCTATCTACAAACAACTATACTACTTTAACTTTAAGAATACTTCGATACAGACTACCGTACATTATACTCATGTTGTTGTCATGTATCCAGAAACATATGGCATTGTTAATTTTGGAGGTCAGTGAACTGTCTTCCAACTCCAGGATGAAATTTGCACCCACTAATCCCTCTTGGGACTTCCCTCCATGGCACACTGTGGCTCAGCCTCTGACGACGTGAAGGCCATCCATGTGTTCATTCCTCCAGGTCATGGAGTCAGTCAGGATTCACATCGACTCATTCCCGGCCACCTACTGTCTACTGACAAGTGCACCACTCTTTCATTGGTATCATATGCAGGCCATTTGTACTGATAGAGGATCGTTACATCCTGGGCCAGTTGTGCCTGTGCGATAAACCACAGGCCTGTTGTTGATGGAGTATGGTGGTCCTCTCATCATGCAGAAAGCGTCAGTCCCCTGTGTATGCCAGTAGTGGGTCTCAAAACGATTAAGGAATTGCAAACTTCACCCTGTCCACAGAGGGTACTATAGGGGTAGTGTTAAGACAGAAGAAAGAGACACTCAAGAGAGAGTGAGGGTGAGTGGATGAGGACGAAGCGGGCTATGGTCCTGCATCTATAGTGGCTCACCTCCTCTCTTTGGTGTTTGCTGAGACTGCTATGATGGGGACTACAGCTACATTTCTTTGTTTGGGAGATGAGATCATCATCATCATGATTGAGTGCCTTCTCCGCAACGAAGGTTGGCTACCATGGATCGCCATTCTTCTCTGTTTCTTGCTTTGATGGTGCAGGCTGTCATAGATTGACTTGTCCATCTTTTGATGTTACTCGTCCACGTTAGTCTTGGTCTACCTCTGTCTCTTTTACCTTGTATTTTCCCTTCCAATATCACTTTTAGTAGCCTGTTGTGTCTTTTAACATGCCCCAAAAATTTCATTTGTCTTGTAGTTAGTAGTTCTCTTTTTATTTTCAGTTGTTTTAAAACTTCATCGTTTGTTATCTTTTCAGTCCATCCAATTCTACCCATTCTTCTATAAATCCACATTTCAAAGGCTTCAATTTTCTTTTCTGTTTTCTTGTCTAATATCCATGATTCTGCACCATACAGGAATATTGAGAAGATGTAACATTTTGCCATTCTTAGTTTCAGCCCTGTTGATATTTGTTTTGTTGTTAGTATATTTTTCATGGCATTAAAATTACTTTTTGCCATACCTATTCTTCTGTTTATTTCAATTTTAAATTTTCCATCACTGGTTATAGTATGTCCCAGGTAGTTGTAGCTCTGGACTGTCTCCAGATGTATTCCCTCAATTGTGATATTTAATTGTAGGTCTTGAGAATTTTCTTTGTTTATGATCTCATAGTTTTAGTCTTTTTGATATTCATTTCTAGTCCATAGTTTTTGCTTGTTATGTTTATCACATTAAGCAATTGTTGTAGGTCTTTAGGATTTTCTGCTAGTAGAACAGTATCATCAGCATATCTCAGGTTATTGATTATCTTTCCATTAATGTTTAGGCCTGGCATCTCTGAGATGTTTTTTTTAAGATTTGCTCAGGAGATGAGGTAATGATTTGAATAATTCCACTGGCACGGGCGGTTGAGCAATTATGGATTTTAATTAGTTTGCAGTGATACCGGGGCATTCCATAACCATGACCCAAGACCAACTTTGCACCGACAGGTAGGATCGCGTGTAGGTGTGGTCTTGGCTGCAGTAGTGCAGTGGTATCGAATTGAGGCCAATAAGAATCACAGAGACGATCTTGCCATTCAACAACCACATCAGCTGGTGAACGAGAGGCTATGAAGGCTTCATTTACCTTTTAGTGGTGTCAAGATCATATTGTTGTTAACCGTGGACAATCGCACAAACAGCAAGGACGAAAATTGATTTGTTCGAAACAAAATGTTACACCAAATTGCTTAACAGACAATGAAAAGAGCATTGAAGACATTAAAAGAATTCAACATTAAAAAGAACTGGTTTGTATGCAACATCTTACAAAGGAAATTAAAATACTGTGGTCACGTCAAAAGACATAGGGGGCTGGAAAGAATAATATGGAAAAGTGTGGTTCCTGGACGACGCATCAGGGGCAGACCAAGAAGAAGGTAGTTTCTAGACATCAAGAAGACCTTCAACATGACAAAAGAAGAAGGGGAGATCTGACTAGAGACAGAGATTCTTTAGACGCGGTGTGGTAAATGCAACGTTCTGTGGGTGGTCTGGCTAAAGACAGAGATTCTTTAGACGCGGTGTGGTAAATGCAACCTTCTGTGGGAGATTTGACTGAAGATAGAGATTCTTTCAGACAGGCTGTGGTGAATGCAACGTTCTGTGGGTGGTCTGGCTAGAGACAGAGATTCTTTCAGACGAACTGTGGTGAACAAGACGTTCTGTGGGTGGTCTGGCTAGAGACAGAGATTCTTTCAGACGAACTGTGGTGAACAAGACGTTCTGTGGGTGGTCTGGCTAGAGACAGAGATTCTTTCAGACGAACTGTGGTGAACAAGACGTTCTGTGGGTGGTCTGGCTAGAGACAGAGATTCTTTCAGACGAACTGTGGTGAACAAGACGTTATGTGGGTGGTCTGGCTAGAGACAGAGATTCTTTCAGACGAACTGTGGTGAACAAGACGTTCTGTGGCTGGTCTGGCTAGAGACAGAGATTCTTTCAGACGAACTGTGGTGAACAAGACGTTCTGTGGGTGGTCTGGCTAGAGACAGAGATTCTTTCAGACGAACTGTGGTGAACAAGACGTTTTGTGGGTGGTCTGGCTAGAGACAGAGATTCTTTCAGACGAACTGTGGTGAACAAGACGTTCTGTGGCTGGTCTGGCTAGAGACAGAGATTCTTTCAGACGAACTGTGGTGAACAAGACGTTCTGTGGGTGGTCTGGCTAGAGACAGAGATTCTTTCAGACGAACTGTGGTGAACAAGACGTTCTGTATGGAACATGCAACAAGTTGATGGCATGTTTAGCTATTATCGACTTATGGACACGTTCTTTTATGGACTTTGCCCATTTATCTATCAATCTCATTCTCTCGTTTACATAACCATACGTACATACATAGATAGATACATACATAATACATACATATACAATACATACATACATCATCAGGTACCATGCCTGCTGGCGTAGGTGATAATGTCTCTCCACAACTTTTGATTTCAACAGTTATTTATAATTTCTGTTGTTGACCTTCTGCCAAGTCTCTTAAGCTGTCTGGTATCTTCCCTCTATCTCTTCGTCCCTCGATTTTTCCAGTTACAATATATTCCAGCTGTTCTCGTCTCATTGCACGGCCAATAAATGATGATTGTTTCTTTCTAAAATTGGAAATTAGCTCTCTTTTTGCTTTGGCCTCTTTCAGAACGTTTTCATTCCTCTTCTTTGCTGTCCATGGTATTCTCATCATTCTTCTGTAAAGCCACATTGTAATGATTTTCTTGTCTGTTGTCCTATTATCCATGATTCACATCCATATGTTAAGACTGATGCTACAAAACATTTAAGAACTCTTTTTCTTGTTTCTATTGTCAAAAAATGATGCACCACATAAATAAAAAGCAAAGTAGCTCAGACCAAAATAACATTTCAGAAAATGAAAAACGTCTTATGCAACAAGTCTATGTCAAAAGAAGTGAGAAAGACAGTTCATCGGTGTTATATAGAGCTAATTGTGACTTATGGAAGCTAATCATGGACAGCAGACAACAAACAAATGAAAAGACGATTAGAAGCCACAGGGATGGGATTTCTCAGAAGAATGTTGAAAGTATCATGGACAGCTCAAAAGACCATTGAGAACATTATCAAAGAGACCAACATAAAAAGGGAAGTCCTAAAAAAAATTCGGAAAGAAACAGTCAACATTTTTCGGGCACATCTTTAGAAGAAGAAAGTTGAAATATTTGGTTACAACTGACAAAATGCATGGAAAGAAAGA
The DNA here is from genome assembly GCA_032433765.1 of Megaustenia siamemsis. Taxonomy (NCBI): domain Eukaryota; kingdom Metazoa; phylum Mollusca; class Gastropoda; order Stylommatophora; family Ariophantidae; genus Megaustenia; species Megaustenia siamemsis. Next base: position 6,907,577 of record JAVIAB010000059.1, on the reverse strand, counting down.
TCTCGGACGACAAAGAGAGAAGATACTAGATAGTTTGGTATCATGGCATGGAAAACGGTCAGCAACATAATTGATACAACGGATAAAAGATCATGAGGAGTGCATGATCACCTACATCAACCGTTATGGCACATGATGATGATGACTGTTAAAAATGGATTCCACAGTATTTTCCTCATTTTTTGGAAAGCTGTTTTTGCCTGAGCCATTCTGCATCTCACCTCTGTTGTACATCTACCATCTGATTCTGAGGTTAACAATTTTCCCATATATTTATATTCATTTACCTGTTTTAATATTGTTCCACTTGTATTTATTGTGCAATGCGGTGATGTCTTTTTCTTTGCTGTTACCATTACTTATGTCTTTTTACTATCATGTTTGAGTCCTTTATTTTTGCTTTCCTTCACTATAATGTCCAACATTTCTTGTAACGCATTTTCACTCTTAGCGATGATGACTATCGTCAGCATACTTTAGGCCATAGATTTTTAGATTATGATCTCCAGTTCCTCTTTGAAAGTGGAAAATGAACAGATTTATTTAAATACTAGAAACACCGGGAAATGTGACAGAAAAAGAGAAGTTAAAAAAAAAAAAAAACACACAACAATCGCACTCACTGTTGTTGAATTTGAGAGGAAGACGAAAAATCGAAGATTGATATGATAATATAAATCGGGGAAATCCGAAATGAATGAAAATTTCCCACTAGTTTTAGGGTCACTTCCAGGAAATCTCAAACTTTTGCATAATGATTAGTTTCAGTTTCAGGTAATTCTTAGTGACAAGTGACGAGTCTTGTTCTTAGAGAAATCAAGACAGCGAGGTATGATCTTACTATCCTTTTATGATGCATTTGCACATGTCATTGTCTAGCAAATGTTTTATTAGGGATTAAACTAATGCTATTTTTTTTATGCTTCTATTGATTTGTTGTTGTTGTCAGTCAGTGATATAATTCCCAGTGTCATCTTCGATAATAAATTTCCAATATCAATTGATTGTTACACTCTGACTCATAGTCATACTCCATATCTCATATCAGTTTGAGTACACTGTTTAATTAATTATTTAATTTATATTTTATAATAAATTAGTGTGATGAATGAATCCAACATAAAGTGGGGACTGTAGTAGTAACTTATGAAAATCCGTGCGTAATTAACGATGTTCGTAGAGATGATCTGAAATGCTGTTTGTCTGTGTCTCATACTTCAGAACACTTTAATTAATGTCAATTAACAGTGATCTGGCGTCGGTCTCTTTCAGAACTTTAATTTTCACAGTCGGCGTTTAATTTGATTCTCAAGCCACAAGCATCACCATAAATTCTTTCTTTAACTTTACTACTTGCTTTCAGGTAAATCGTGGTATCGTGCAGTTTTAATTGTATTATTCATCAGACAACTTAAACGGTCCGTTAACACATGCTTATGATACGGCATACGCGTTCATATAATTAAGATTAAACAATGATTTAGCTTAGACTTAGCTTTTGGACAATTATACATCAGAAACATTATTTTAATACTTTAAAAAAAAATATTTATAACTATATTTTTGTAACTTTTGCTTCAAAATTTACTTAGTGCAAACACTAATGGCACTTAAAATACAGGAGAAAACAGCATATAAAAAAAACAGGCAAACACATGATAGAAAAACCAGCACAATAAACAATTTTAGAGCAAGTACTCATTGACTCTAGTGTTAAATTGTTGATTCTACCTTGATTATTTTTTTTACTTTTACACAACTATTTTGCTTTGTCTATAGTAAGCCTACTTATGTACTTGTAAAATATATGTGATTCTTATCATCTTTAAATGATACTTACTAAGTTCTTAACTTGCTACGTACAATATCCACATTTTGCCTAGTGTATGGGATATTCTCTTTTCCTTTTTTATAATTTATTTTTAAAGTTTGATTATTGTTAACTTAGCTACAACTGTTTAATTATATTTGTTCTCTTTGCTACCAAACATTTTAAATATTTAGAAGAAATTAAATTGTAGACACACACAAATTTCAAAGACATTAAGAGTTACAAAAACATAATGATGTCATCACAGAGGGGAAAGTACACAGTAATCAAGGTAGAGGCTCACAAAGATTAAAGTGGGTTGACAACATCAATAGATAGATTGAAAAAACCTATGACAGTGTGTACCAACAGGACATGAGACAGAGTGAAATGGTAATTAACGACAGCCAATCTTCATGGGTAGATTGAAATCCTATGACAGTGTGTACATCAAGACATAGGACAGAATGAAATGTTGATTAACGACAGCCAATCTTCATAGGTAAATTGAAAACCTATGACAGTGTGTACCAACAAGACATAAGACAGAGTGAAATGGTGATTAACGACAGCCAATCTTCAACATGGAGATGGCACATAGTGATAATGAATATGCAAATGTGAAGAACATTTTTAATGAGGTTGTCTTTCTATGAAGGTGTGCATCTTCTGTATTGATTACTGAGATGAATTTGAAATCTGATATTAGTGGAACTAAGTCATTGCAATCACGTCAAATGCACAGGTACACAGTACATCTTAGCAGATATGAAATATTTTATTCTGTATACTTATTTGTCCTTGTAAATGATACTTCTTTCCAAAAATGTGTAGTCTCTACATAGTGGTATTAAGATAACTCATTTCAAAATTCTGTAAGGTCTACATAGTGGCCTATTAAGATAACTCATTCCAAAATTCTGTAGTCTCTACATAGTTGTATTAAGATAACTCATTTCAAAATTCTGTAAGGTCTACATAGTGGTATTAAGATAACTCATTCCAAAATTCTGTAGTCTCTACATAGTGGTATTAAGATAACTCATTTAAAAATTCTGTAGTCTCTACATAGTGGTATTAAGGTAACTCATTCCAAAATTCTGTAGTCTCTACATAGTGGTATTAAGGTAACTCATTCCAAAATTCTGTAGTCTCTACATAGTGGTATTAAGATAACTCATTCCAAAATTCTGTAGTCTCTACATAGTGGTATTAAGGTAACTCATTCCAAAATTCTGTAGTCTCTACATATATTGATATTAAGATACCCCAATCCAAACTTTCAGAGTCTGTACATAGTGGTATTAAGGTAACTCATTCCAAAATTCTGTAGTCTCTACATATATTGATATTTAGATACCTTATTCCAAACTTTCATAGTCTCTACATAGTGGTATTAAGGTAACTCATTCCAAAATTCTGTAGTCTCTACATAGTGGTATTAAGGTAACTCATTCCAAAATTCTGTAGTCTCTACATAGTGGTATTAAGATAACTCATTCCAAAATTCTGTAGTCTCTACATAGTGGTATTAAGGTAACTCATTCCAAAATTCTGTAGTCTCTACATATATTGATATTAAGATACCCCAATCCAAACTTTCAGAGTCTGTACATAGTGGTATTAAGGTAACTCATTCCAAAATTCTGTAGTCTCTACATATATTGATATTAAGATACCTTATTCCAAACTTTCATAGTCTCTACATAGTGGTATTAAGGTAACTCATTCCAAACTTTTGTAGTCTCTACATATATTGATATTAAGATACCTCATTCCAAACTTTCGTAGTCTCTACATATATTGATATTAAAAGATACCCCATTCCAAACTTTCGTAGTCTCTACATATATTGATATTAAAAGATACCCCATTCCAAACTTTCGTAGTCTCTACATATATTGATATTAAAAGATACCCCATTCCAAACTTTCGCAGTCTCTACATATATTGGTATTAAAATGCCTCATTCAAAACTTTCGTAGTCTCTACATATATTGGTATTAAGATGCCTCATTCCAAACTTCTGTAGTCTCTACATAGTGGTTTAAACATGTAGTGATATTTTGTAAATGATTTAATGATTTTGAGAAGGCACATCTCTGCTACATTTGATTTCAAGCATTATTTACAGGGCTATATAAGATTGTCATTTAATTCTTATTCCTTCCATTTTGTTGGTGTCAGTAACAGTCTCATTTCAATCACTTGTTTATATACAGGGTGAACCAAAAGTAGGTGGACACCAAATTATAAGATTTATTTTGAGATACAATTATGTAAACTAAAACAATTAAATTTTGATAAACAATTATTACATTACAACTAAATTTTGATAAACAATTATTACATTACAACTACATTTTGATAAACAATTATTACATTACAATTACATTTTTTATAAATAATAATTGCATTACAATTAAATGTTATATACAATAATACAGTACAAAAGTACTGGACATTTAATATAATATAAAACAAACACCATAAAATAAATTGTAATCGTTATTGTTCACATATTTTGGTTCATCCTGTATAGTGAACACACTCAGAGATGACTCAGCTGATGTTCTGAGTTATCCTCTTTTATATTATAAGTATTCTCCTTTGAAAGCACTTCCTCATACAAAACAATATGAATCTCACTTTATGCCAGATAAGAATATAAAACTTTCTTCATGTCAAATAGAAATGTGATTTGCTGTATTATTTTACATCATCAGTACTAAAGGACTGGTTAGCTTTATTTCTAGAAATAAGCATATAATATCTATGAGTAGAATGAACACAAATTAATTGTGTTTTTATTTCTGGCATTGTCTCAGGATGACCATGAATTTTAATCAAAGATGGATTTCATCAAAAGTCAAAGTTCTTACGGAACAAATAAATTTTCTCATTGCAAGAAGAAATAAACTACAGAATTTAATCAGTGATGCTGGTGAGGTATGATAATGTTAGTATATCTTTTTTTTTTTGTTTTGTTTCAAAGATTATGAGGAGAGCTGGATGTTAAAATAAACCAAAACAAGATTCAGAAAATAATTGCAGCAAGTGATTCTATCTATCTATTGACCTTTCGAGCCGTAACCGGCCCATAGGGCGTAGACCAAGATACACCTTCTCCTATATGAATTTTTGTTCTAGCAGTTTTCTTTTAAAGATATTTTATCAAATCTCGCCATCTGTCTCTGTTCTGTGCAAGCAGTTCTATCTCATTGAGGGAGCCGATTCCTGCTGCTCTTGCCTCTCTCATCAATGTTCTTCTCAGTGTCTCCCTGGGTCTTCCTCTTTTTCTTTTACCTGTTGTTTCCCATATGAGGGCTTGATCAGGTCTACGTTTCATTAACAACATCGTTTTTACGATAGCGGCTTGTTAAACCTCTGATCAACGGTTCTATACCAAAGTGCAAGTGATTAAAAATATTAAAGAGAATGTTTTATTTCAAATTATTAGAAGAAAATACATTTAAAAGTTGTAAAGTTGAAATAAATGAAAAAGGTAATCAAAAGTGTAATATTGCAGGAAAAAGCAACCAATGTACAGAAAAGTTCAAAAGAATGGAGGCTGAATCTGGAAAAGTTTAGCATGACAATAGATCATTGTGACTTAGGTGTCACAATATTAGGGGTGTCAGAATTAAGTGGAATAACAAGATTCATAGAAATTAATGATATCAAGAGTATTGTGCAGAGAAAACAAATAAATTGGTGTCCCCACCATGAGAGAATGCACCATATTTACATATCAAACAAAACATTAATAAATGTTTGTGTCTTAAGAAGAGAAGAATAATACAAAGCCCAATGAGACCCACTGCAAAATGAAGGGACAACACCATGGAAACTCAACAAAAGCTTTAAATAACAACGGCTTAGGCTGCTCCCACAGGATCATAAGAGGAAGTAAAGAAAAGAAGAAAATGATAGGAGTAGGAAATAACAGTAAAAAAATGTCTGCATTAATTTAAAGACTGATTTTTCAAATATTTTAATAATTTTTTTATGTGAGAAGAGAAATCAGTGAAATTTTATTATACAAATTATTTTAATTAATGAACATTTTTTTTTTACATTTTATTATCAGTTGTTACAGTTATGTGAGTCATGGCTGACAAATGATAATGGTGCAGATTGCTACACGTTTGCAGATATAAACAGAATGATTGAGGACAAGGTTGCTTGTCTGCTGAATAGCAATGAATTATCTGGTAATTATCACATTTTTTTATTGTCAGTTTTGTGATGTAGCTAATTAATACGCTTTACCATATGTGTATGTAACAAAAACCTAATGACATACGTGGCAAATAAGGAACTTAAATCAGTGCTCATTTTTTTATTATGGTAAATTGCAGATTTAAGGATGAAGTGGTCAGCAAACATACCAGGCTGCATATAATAACAAGAGGCAGTTTTTGTTATTCTTTGGGTAAAGGTCAAGTTTAGTCCCGAAAATTATTTCAGTTCAGAACAATTCAGAAGAGTAGTGTCCCCTTGAGCAACCATTGCACACTATTCAATGGTTCTCAATCTGTCATTAGAAGACCCCTAATTCTAGAGAAAACCGAAACAACGAGAGGGTAAAGTCCTTAACAAAATGAATTCAAACATTAATGTTTTTGGGTGGATATGTAAGATAATTCTTCTAAAATTTGGGCATATTTCACCAGGAAAGCCCACTGGAACGTATAAAGTTACATCAACTAAATGCTCATGTTTAATTAACTAAAAAACAAAAAATAGCACCTGAATTGAAAAGTGGGTAAAATCCTAGTTTAGTGTGGTAAATATTTTAAGTGAAATATGAGATCTCCCCTGAGCTGGCGACACAATAAAATTACAGTAGATTTGAAATACTAAACATAGTTTAAAGAGTTAAAAATAATTTTCTAGTTTTATGATAAAACTAACCTTAACCCTAAACCCTAAAATTAGGGGTCTAAATAAAGTGCAATGTTACTCAACAGGTTGTTACTCTTGCAAACTTTAATTTACTGGAATAAACTAGAGCTTTACCAAGAATAGATCTAATTTGTGACCTTCAACAGTATTTTAGAGCTGCTGTGAAATAATTTACAGGATTCTACTAAATCTTTACCATTTTTTTTTAATAATGTCATGTCAATGGACAAAAGAATGTGTATGCCTTACGTATTTATTCATCCTAATCGAGCTGCATTTCCTTTGCAGAATGTTACACTCACCGCAGTGCAACTGAAAGATTCTCTGTTTCTATGCAGATCTCCCTCTTCTTCTGTTGTCATGTTCAAGATTTCAGGGACATGTATTGTGTTTTTTAAATCCAACTTTTCAGGTGGTTGTGAGATGGTCAATACACACCAAGAATCTGCTACAAGACATCTCACACCAGCCACTACATCAGATGACCAACCTATCCCACAGGTCTCTACATCCATTGACCAGCTTTTATTCACAAGATATGACCAAACTTCAGGTACCAATGACCAAATTTTACTAATTTACTAGCTATCTCTGAATTAGTTATAATAATATGTTCCTTGTTCTATTATGTTGTATTTTAAAACTGATTGCAATAAAGTATGTTTTATAGCATTTGTAGAATATGTTATGAAATGTTTATTCACGAAAAAAAAATAAGATGCATTAGTGACGGACAAACTGTTTTCTTATAATAAAAGCAATACATTTATGTCAAATGTGTTGGGATATCATTGATAATTTGCAAAGTGTTAATGATACCATATTACCCCAAAAATCATGTGCCGAAGGTCTGTAAAATTTATGGTCATTAACATCATATTCCCTATATGCCACTTGGTGTGACGGGGGTACTTTACTTTTTTTTTACGTAATGATATTGTTCTAATAGATTTACAAGAAATGGCTGACAACTTAATGTTGACTTTAAAGCTTCAACCTAAATTAAAGGAAGACTAAAGTTATGGTTATCTGTTGATAAATATTATTACCACAATAAAGTTAAATGAAAGAGCAAATGATGAAAACATGCCTGTTGATTTAAATACCCAGGATCAGTAATAATATCAAATGGAAGTTTGTCTCTGAAATTGAAAATATTAGTGTAACAAAATGTATTGGAAAACATTTTTAATAAAACTGTGCTACAAATATTGTTTTAATATCAAAATGATATAGTTCATTATAGTGTTAATTAATACAAATCCTATCAAGTGGAAGATTACTTAAGTCAGTTTAAAAAACTGAACAACATTTATCTCCGGATGACACATAATGCTGTTTTAGACAAGAGTGCAGAGAGTATTATAGCAGATGGAAGTTTATACAAGGTAATTTCATTGTATAAATAAGAAAGAAATTTAAAAAATGAAGCTTGAATATATTGTTGTTGATTGATTACATTTTCTTCTTTAATGGGTGGGACATTTTTTATATATGTAGCTTTTCATTCATTGTTGGACAAAGAAAATGTCTAAAAAACAACCCTAAATCCACAATCATGAACAGATTACACAAACATCATGTAAGGTAGAAGATGCCAGACAGGGCAGCTACTCAGGAATGCTACAAAGGCTTGTCAACCAACACAACTCCATTGTCAGTAGTCACTATACATTGAGGGATATACTTCGCAAGAGATTTGAGCACTTATGGACTTGTCGGATGTGCAATGAGGATGACCTGTAAAATAAACTAAACTAAACAAAGAAAAAGTCATAAGAACGTGACTGTGAATGATCAAAAAGATGTCACTTGTGTATAGTTATCAAAGATTTGTTTGCATTAGAAATGAAATGTGCCATTTCTTAATGTCTTTGATGTGCTTGATTTAAATGTTACAGTGAAATCCAGTCCTATATCCTTGAATACATGATATTGAAGTGTTTACATTTTTCTACTATATGAGTTTTGTAGATAATACATGGAGCCTTTCACAAAATACAAAGCTACACAAAAGCTTCACAAGTTATGTGAGTTAAAATGCCAAAAAATAAGTGAGAGATGAAGCAATAAGCAAATTTACTAACCAAATGCAAAACAAGAAATTATAAACATAGTTTTGCTTTCATTTAGGGGCTAGTAAGCTCTCTTTTTGACTTGTTCCTTCTACTCAAGCAGTGGACTATCTCTTGATATTGTCCAGCAATAGTTTGCAAGATTTGATGGACTGCATTAATATAAGTCTACAGTTGTCAAAACAGAGACAAGACATGCTTCATAGCATGGACATTTTAATATTCACACTTAAATGTCTTCACCATCAGGTCACATGACCTTTGCAGAACATTGCATTCACTATAGTCCATCTGAAAGAATCTCTGTCTATAGCCAGATCTCCCACAGAACATTGTATTCACCACAACCCATGGGAAAGAATCTCTGTCTGTAGCCAGATCACCCACAGAACGTTGCATTTACCACAACCCATCTGTAATAATCTTTGCCTGTAGCCAGATCTCCCACAGAATGTTGCATTCACCACAGCCCGTCTAAAAGAATCTCTGTCTGTAGCCAGATCTCCCACAGAATGTTGCATTCACCATAGCCTGTCTGAAAGAATCTCTGTCTCTAGCCAGATCTCCCACAAACTGTTGCATTCACCACAGCCCGTCTGTAATAATCTTTGTCTGTAGCCAGATCTCCCACAGAATGTTGCATTCACCACAGCCCGTCTAAAATAATCTCTGTCTCTAGCCAGATCTCCCACAAACTGTTGCATTCACCACAGCCCGTCTGTAATAATCTTTGTCTGTAGCCAGATCTCCCACAGAATGTTGCATTCACCACAGCCCGTCTAAAATAATCTCTTTCTCTAGCCAGATCTCCCCCTTCTTCCGCTGCCATGTTCAAGGTTTCCTTGATGTTTTAAAACTACCTTCTTCTTGACTAGTAACATGGTGACAGTGTTTATGATAGAAAAAAATTTGATAGATATGAGGTAATGATATATTGATGGAATATAATTCTTCTCTGCACATGCAGACACATGATTCATTGATGCCCATCAGCTATCATCGATAATTATTACAAACTGAGAATGAATATCTTTTTTTTCAAAATCAACAAAATTTATGTAAAATTTGGTCTCCCATTTAAATTATTTGTGTGTGTGTGTAAAAAGATCAAGACATAATCTATTTAGTATATGTTCCTTCTGAAGTCTGCTTGCCCTATCTTAAATTCAGATCTATTGATCTGGAGTGTCTCTATAAGGACCATGGCAAGAAATTTACAGGACATAAATAGTTCCTGGTTTCTCTCCAGTTTTTGAAGTCTGTATGATCATTTTTTTGTGAATCATAATTTATTATATAGGCCTACATAATTTTTAGTGAACAATTTATATTTAACAATATGTAATGTTTTTATCTACTCAGCTTCATCAGACAAACTGACAGCAATAATGAATGAAATGAAAGTGATGCAAGGCATTATGTCCTTTTTAAGCACAAACTCAGAGAATCTCTCAGAGAAACATTTATCTATGGAAAAGTCTATTGAGAACTTGTCAGAAAAATATTCAAAAATGGAACCCAACACAATTATAGAGATTGAGGAACAACTGACAAGTTTTGTTGAGAAACAAATAGCAACAGCATTGTGCCAAGACAATCTAAAACAAAACTGTGAAAAGATGGTACAAAACATGTCAGATTCACAGTCAGAACTTGATAAAAAATTGCAGTCTAAAATAAGTGAAGACAAGAAACAGAATGAGAAACTTCAGAATCAAGTGCTGCAAATCACACAGGAGTTGAGTGTTTTAAAAGAAAGTATGCAAAAGTTTAATGCTAAAATTACTGTTCTTGGAAATCAAGCTGTCACAAAAAGTCAGTGGGAAGCTCTTGGAAATAGAGTTAGTTTCCTTGAAGTGAGTTCAGCAGATCTGTCAACAAGGTTTGAAGAACATGGTTCATTGTTGAAAGAGTCAACACGAAGAACTGAAGAAACTATTCAGAAACTATCAACTGTTCAGAAAAGTGAAAGTGAAAAGCTGCAAAAGTTTGATGAGAAAATAACAGCTTTGGAATCAGGCTGGAATGAGAACTCACAGGAAGCAGAGAAATGTTACAAAGATGTGGAGAGCAAGGTAATTTTTCTTTTAATATTTATGTAACTTCTCTAAGATTATTTATAATATGATATGTTATCCCATTATATGAACCTTTTCTTTCTTACATTTTTGTATGTTCAAATGAAACTGATGATTACAAATAATGATAGCAACAAAAAAAAGACATCTCCGCAGTGCACAATATAGACAAGTTGGAAAATGTTAAAACAGGTAAATGAATTTAAATATCTGGGAACAATGTTAACCTCAGATGGTAGATGTACAACAGAGATGAGATGCAGAATAGCTCAGGCAAAAGCAGCTTTCCAAAAATGAGGAAGATACTATGTAACCCATTTTTGACAATAGAAACAAGAAAAAAAGTTATTAAATGTTATGTAGGACCAGTCTTCATATATGGAAATGAATCATGGGCACTTGGGCAACATACAAGTAATCTCTGGAGGCTGTAGAAATGTGATTTTATATAGGAGTGTTGGGAACACCATGAACAGCTAAGAAGAGTAATGAAAATGTTCTGAAAGAGGCCAAAGCAAAAAGAGAACTAATTTCCAATATTAGGAAGAAACAATCACCATTTTTTGGTGATGTAATGAGAGGGGAACAGCTGGAATATATTGTGACAACTAGGAAAATTGAGGGATGAAGAGATAGAGGGAAGCAAAGAGAAATTACACCAGATGTCTTAAGAGAATGTATTGGCAGAAGGTCAACAACAGAAATGATAAATAACTGTCGAGATCGATAGTTGTGGAGAGACATGATCATCTATGCCAGCAGGAATGGTACTTGATGATGATTACCAATAATGATGAAGTGCTTAAAGATAACACACACCTTCCACAAATAATTATATGTGGTAATGCTGATAGTATAATGAGAATGCAAACTCACTATCCTTTGATCAGCTTCACTAACCTACTTCCATCTTGAAGACTAAAAGCCACTCACAAATAAAAGACAGACATTAAACTTGTATCACTAAACATTCAGTATTTTTCGGTAAACATTCACTACGAATGTGATTATTGAAGAAATTATTTAACACTTAGAGTAAAATATAATAATCATAAAAGTTACAACATCATTGTAAGCTACTAAACGTTTAACCACTAAAAACTGCTTAGTTATCACCTCTAAAAGCTATTAAACATTCACTACTAAAAGATACTGTATATCTATATATTGTCCTTTTGAGCTTAAGATGGTACATAGTGCAGAATTCTAGACTACCTAAAGTTTGACGATCTTTGTTGTTAAGTGCCAGACCTTCCACAGGACATTTTATCTTGCCACACACCCCTATTCTGGGCGAGTTGTTCAATTTTTGTGAGGAAGCTCATACCTGCTGTTGTTGCCTCTTGCCACAGTGTTCTTTCTAGTGTTTCTATAGGTTGGCCTTTTTTTCTTTTACCATCTGGTTCCCATTTGAAGGCTATTTTGAGATTTCCTGAAAACTACTAAAAATTAACTGTTAAAAGCTACCAGAAATTAGTAACTTATAGCTACTAAACATTCATTTTCAAAAGCTACTAAACATTCACTACTAGAGCCACTAAACATTCACTATTAAAAATGACCAAACATTTGGTATTAAAAGCTACTAAACATTCACTACCAAAAGCTATTAAACATTTACTACTAAAAGCTACTAAACATTCACTACCAAAAGCTACTAAACATTTACTACTAAAAGCTACTAAACATTTACTACCAAAAGCTATTAAACATTCACTACTAAAAGCTACTAAACATTCACTACCAAAAGCTACTAAACATTCACTACCAAAAGCTATTAAACATTCACTACTAAAAGCTACTAAACATTCACTACCAAAAGCTATTAAACTCTTATATAATATTTAGTTTTAACTTTTGTTGTTTCACTTAGAACTTAACAAAAAGCCCCAGTTATGCTCAAATCAACTCCAGAAAATTGTGTATAGCCAGAAGATTGGGGACGGGTTTGAACTTTAATTTTTGAGTGTTGGAATTTTATTTTCTTTAAATCTGATTTTAACTGAATTGCTCAGTAATTTTTTATTTATTAGCAAATTCCTTGACAATATATCTTCATCTTATTTTTAGCTGTTTCCTTCCAAGTCTGTTAACCATTTTTTATCAATCTTTGTGATGTCTTTCATATTATTCAACTGATTTTCCAATTTAAATCTTATAATTGAAGCACGTATTTTGTCCAGTAGCAAGAATATGTAGAACTGTTAAACATCATTGATTCTTGATCCTTCCCATGCTGTTTGACATCACCTAGGGCTTGTAGTGTTTTTCGCTACCCATCTCAATTCTGAGCAAGATGTTTGATCTTATCTAATGAGTCTATGCCTACCAATTTTGCTTCTCTTATTATAAGTGTTCTTTTAGTCTTTCTTTAAGTCTTCCTCTTTATACTGATGTTTCCAATAGAAGAGACTGTTTTGAAATTCTCTTGTTGTCTCTTCTCAGTACATATCTTACATATGTCCATCTTCTTTCCTTAATTGTAGATGAAATCTTTGGTTGCAAGGCCATTTCTCTTATTTCAACATTAGTCTTGAATCCATTCCATTGTACGCAGAGGATTTTTCTTAGGCATTTGTCTTAAAAAGCATTTAGTTTTTTTCTCAATTTCTTTTGATTTGATGTTTTCCACCTTTCACATGCATAGGTAAGTGTTGATCATACGTTTTAGTTGGATATTCTAAGTTTGGTTTTCTTGCTTAGTATTTTTTATTTCTATACTTGTCCAGGTTTTTAAATTTTGTTGTTGCTTTTACTATCTTGCTTCTATCTCTTTCTTTTTTTTTTCACCTTCTTGATCTATATTACTACCAAGATATGTATAGTAGTCTACTCTTTTCAATGCCTGGTGATTGAAATATATATTGCCCTCTGGGGTATTGTTATTTTCATTATTTTTCTTTAATCTCTGTTGTTGATTTCAAGTCCTTTTTTTTCTGCCATGGATGATATGGTATCTGTGATATTTTGCATCTGGTTGATATTGTCACTCGGAGCACTATATCATCAACAAAATCTAGATCTTCCAAGTTATTCTGGTTATACCAATGCCGTTATTGCCTTTGCAATATTTACTCGTTATGTAATCAATGGTAATTCCAAATAGCAACGATGATATTTTATATCCCTGTTTGTCTCCTGTTTCAATTCAAAACCAATCACTCATTCCCTCCTCTGTGCGAACTGTGCAAGTAAAGCCGTCATATATGTCTTTCATAATGTTGTTAATTTTTGGTGGTATGCCATAATTATGTCAAGATATTCCACAAGGACAATTTGTGTTTGCTGTCAAACACTTTTTTTAAATCAATGAAATTTTATTAAATAGCTTTCTTAGGTGGAATAAGTTTTGATTATTAAATGCTTTTAGCATTTCTGCAGTTATTTTATCTATGCCAGTGGCTTTATTATTACCAATGTGTTTCACTGCTAATTCAATTTTAAACTATTAACTATTAAACTTTATATTGCAACGTTATTAAATGTACCATTGATTTACACTTATGCAAAGCTGTTAAAAAATCTTTGTGTGTTTATTATGCTTTTGGGTAAAGCTAATATGCATCTATGTAAAGCTGTTAAATGCCATTGTTAATAAAAGTAAAGTAAAGTACCCCCGTCACACCAAGTGGCGTATAGGGAAATATGGTGTTAGTGACCCTATATTTTACAGACCTTCAGCTCATGATTTTTGGGGTAATGTGGTCAGTATTACGCCCGTGCTGCTTTACTTTCCCAGAAAAAAAATCCGGTACCCATTTAAGGCTGGGTGAACCCGGAAGCCGTCGGTTGGGATCGAACCCTACCCCTTGTCCGTGGTAGTCCAGTTCACTAACCACTGAGCTATCGCGGCTCCCTCCATTGTTAATAAGCTCATCATTTTCTATTTTACTTAAAAATCAACTGTTGTTTCAGTATAAAATGGTGTGTCAGGTTGTAGCTGACAGGGTTGCACCTTTGGAGAAACTGAGGGATATTTTTAACAAGAATCTGTCTGCCAGACAAGAAATTTTGGAAAAGGTAAATATTTAAATTAAATAATGATCAACAACACAGACAATGAGTAAATACAATATTTAGAATAAAGTATCAGACTAATGAAAAATAGAGTATTTAATTTTCAACCAACAAAACTTCCCTCAGACTTCTCAAAGCTGCCCTGTCTCTTTCAAAAATTAACTTATAAATGGACATGCTTTTTCTACATCTAAATCTCTAGTTACAAATTTATTTTCCATAGCAAAGGAAGGCAGGTAGCCATTTGTTTCTGCATCAAGTGAATCATTAACCATAACAGAGTCTATGTCTCAACTAATCACACTATTGAGTTGCGTGAAAAAAATAGTCAGTTGTCTCCATATTAGTTCTCAATGTAGAAACTAATTCTTTTACTGTGTATGGCTGGATTATTTAAAGAAATGTAATTGGAAGATTAAGTTGGTAATGGTGGGGGATAGGGGTAATAAAATGAAAGTTAAGAGTAGTAAAGAAATAGTAAATAGAATGACAATTGTTAGTGAATAACATGAGAATGGCTCTTAGCCTCCTGTAGTTCAACTGTAACTGTTACATCCACCTTACAGAGCTGTCTAACATCTTGTCCGTTGTTGTCAAATTCAAATTTCATTTGTGGCCAAACTTTTAAACAATTTGGTGTTTATTTGGAGATGTAAGTGGCACATATGCTAGTGCACTGTTTTGGTAATGCAGTAATCAAGTTGGACAAAATGAATGGTTACCTGGCTTGTTGAGGGGAAAAAGTTAACTTAGATGGACACATAATGGGGGCCATTGCCCACATCATCTCTAAATGATGAAGGCCTGTTTTGGTGAAGTTTAATATTTCATGTTTGTATGACATTATATGTTGCAGGACATCCTTTATAAATTCTCATGTTTATTTATTTTTATATCAATTATTTTTAATGGACTGTTCTGTTAATAAGGAATAAAGGTATGTAGACACCTCATAATTGGTTTGTTTAAAACAAAGGTTACTTTACTTCTTGATGGCTTGAACAAGCTCCCACAGCCTCCTCTTTGACCCATCAGAACTGACACTGTGCTACATCATAGCTCACATGTTTTACTGTGATGAGAAGTTACATCAGACCTAACACTGTACTGCAGCATAACTCAGTAGATGTTTGACTGTGATAAGAAGTTACATCAGACCTGACATTGTCTTCTACCTTTCAGCTCCCTGTGGAGTATAGGTCTTCAACAAACACTTTCCAAGCTGTTCTGTTTTTGCTGTTCTTTTAAGATCATTCCATGTCTTCCCCATCATCTTCATTTCTGCTTCTATCTGTCTTCTCCAAGAATTCCTTGGTCTTCCTCTTTGTCTTTTCCCCTGGGGATTCCAAAAAATGGCCTGTTGTGTAATACTCTCAGTTGGCTTCTGTAGTGTGTGTCCTATCCAGCACCATCGTCTTCGCTGTATCTCTTTATCCACTGGTATTTGACTGGTACATTTCCATAATTCTATGTTAGTGATTTTGTCCTGCCATTTCCATCCTTGAGTTATTTGCGGGTCATCATCATTGCACTCCAAACATGACCATAGGTGCTCAGACCCTCTCCTCAGCAATTCCCGCAGTGTCCAGAGACTGATGACTCCAATTTTACTTCTTCTGGGGAATATGCCGTCCTGTTCGTTGGCTTTATCAGAGGACTCACAAATAAGTGCTGATTTCCAGTGAACTTTTCTGTTTGTTTGTTTGTTTGTTTTTATTGATATTTGAAGGAACCATGTGATTGTACGTGCTTTCTATTTGATGTAAATCACTTTGCTTCTTTTGATTCATTGTATTTTGTTACAATATCTTTATTTGATCACTTATACTCATCTTTGTTGTTGATTGCATTATTGAACGCGTAAAAAAATGGCAGCTTGTTTTTGCGGTCTGTCGTCAAGGACATGTAATTCATTTCATTTGTAAAAGGCTCACAGTGTATCCGCGTGCTGTGGAAATATTTACTGGAGTTGGCCAGTTTATAACGTGGAATCCGGTTCAGGACAGTGCGACTGAGTAAGTGCACGTGAGTCTAGACCATCCACAGCATCGACGTTCAGCGACTAAGTCATCTATAATTTCCATCCTTTTATTCTGCGTAAGCATCCATTTATGAGTGACTGTGTCTTCATGATTGTCATTTTAGTTGTTCTTCATGATTCACAGCCATTTAATAAGACTGACCTAACATTGGAGTTGAAAATTTTTATTTTTGTATTTAACCTAATTTCTTTGGACTTCCATATGTTTCCCAGTGCAATAAAAGCTCCTCTTGCTTTTGATATCCTTATTTTGGTATCATTTTCTGTTCCTCCCTCTTTGTCTAAATTACTGCCTAGATATATGTAAAATTGGACATCTAGTAGAGGTATCTCTCCTATTTTTATTTGGTTATTGCTAACTGCATTAATTCTCATAATTGTGGTCTTATCTCCATTTATTTTCAGTCCCACTGTTGTGATCTCTCATCAAGTATGCTCATTTTATCCTGCATCTGTTGATGGTTGTGTGATAGGAGAGCTATGTCATCAGCAAAGTCTAAATCATCAAGTTTCTTGGTCAGTGACCACTGGATTCCATTTATGTTGTTTTGAGTTATTTTCATAATCCAATCTATGGCCAGGAGAAAGAGAAATGGAGACAGAAGGCATTCCTGCCTTACTCCTGCTCTTATGTCAAATGCTTCTGTAAGCTGTCCTTCATGCACCACACTACATTTCATTCCTTCATACATTGTTCTTATCAGTTTAATAAACTATGTGATGATTTCGTAATGACTCAGCAACTTCCAAAGCATTCCTCTGTCTCAACTATCAAATGACTTTTCGTAATCTATGAATCCAACATAAAGTGGGGACTGTAGTTCTAAACTTTGTTCAACTATTATATGTAGGGTAGTTATTTGATCCGCCTGTGCGCTGCCGGGGCCCGAAAGGGGAGTAAAGAATAGCGGCGCTGTACCCTACCAGGCATGTTCGTAAGAGGCGAGAAAGGAGGGTTAGGCATGGGACTGGCTATCCCATACTGTAAAAAAATAAGCCGAAAAAACTTCACAAACATGAACAAGTCAAAGAAAGATAAAGTTAATCCGTTAACCAGGAAAGAGAAGGGTTCTCTGTCTAAGAGACGTATGACGCAATCCGGAGAAAGCCATAAGGAGTCCGGGTTGCCGACTCACCCTTTGTCTACCAGGAAATCATCCAGAATTGGCACCTGGAATGTTCGTACCCTTAACGAACAGGGAAAAGCGGCACAAGTGGCAGCAGAAATGACCAACTACAAGATAGATATTCTGGGAATGTGTGAAACAAGATGGCTGGGAGCGAAAAGAATAAAATTGAAAACAGGGGAGATGATTTTATCATCAGGACACCAGGAACTAGGAGCACAACATAGCGAAGAGGTAGCTATAATGCTATCAAAGAATGCACAGAAGACACTAATAGAATGGTAGGATGGTGGGACCAAGACTGGTGAGAGCAACATTTAGAACAACCAAAAACAAAATAAAATTACACATTATGCAATGCTATGCACTAACCAACGATAAAGATGACTCAGTTAAAGATGATTTTTATAAACAGCTACAATGTCAGATGGATGCAAGACGAGCCAAGGATATTATAATCTTGATGGGAGACCTAAATGCTAAGGTAGGATCAGACAACAGAGGCTTCGAAGAGATTATGGGAAAACATGGACTTATAAACTTATATTATGGAGATATAAACGAGAATGGAGAGATATTTGTGAATTTCTGCGCCCTTAATCAAATGAACCTAGGAGGAACAATATTCCAACATAAAAGAATACACAAAGCTACATGGGTGTCACCAGATCATAGAATGGAAAATCAAATTGATCACATATGTATTAATAATAAGTTTAAGTCATCCTTACAGGATGGAAAAGTATATAGAGGGGCAGATGTAGCTTCTGATCATCATCTTCTGCTAGCCAAACTTAAAATTAAATTAAAAAGGTATACTACAACGAATAAGGGTAGAAAGTATTTCAATGTAGGGTTTCTTAAAGAACAAGGAATTAAAGATAAATTCGCAGTCACAATAGCAAACAAATACCAAGTCCTCCAACAACTAGAAAATACAATAAATATAGAAGATCATTGGAAACAGGTAAAAAATATATGGAAAGAGACATGCGAAGAAACACTGGGGAAAAGAGAACGCCAGGATAAGTCATGGATGACAGCAGAGACCCTGGATAAAATTAAAGAAAGAAAGAACAAGAAAGCAGACATAAATAAAAGCAAAACAAGAAGTAATAAAGCCAAGACACAGGAAGCTTACACAGAGGTGAACAAAGAAGTGAGAAGATGAATTAAAAGGGATAAGAGGAAATATATAGATGAACTAGCTAAAGAGGCAGAAGAAGCAGCAAATAAAGGGAATATGAAAGAACTGTACAACAGCACAAAGAAATTAGGTGGAAAATACAAACAGATCAACGCATTTATCAAAGATAAGAAAGGAAATCTGCTTAGTAATATAAAGGAACAAATGGAGAGATGGAAAGAGCACTTTGAAGAACTTTTGAACAGACCTGGCTCAAATAATCCTCCAGATATACTACCAGCAGAAGAAGAGTTACACGTTAACTGCGGAAAACCAAGCAAAGAAGAAATAATGAAAGCCATCAAACTATTAAAAGATGGTAAAGCCACAGGACCAGACGAAATTCCTTCGGAAGCTATCAAAGCAGATATTAACACCTCTACCAAGATGTTACATGATCTATTGGATAAAATTTGGGAGAGGGAAGAAATACCTAAAGACTGGAAAGAAGGTTATATGATCAAACTACCAAAGAAAGGAAGTTTACAGGAGTGCACAAATTATAGGGGAATTATGCTACTATCAGTGCCAGGAAAAATATTAAGCAGAATCATTCTGGAGAGACTAAAAGAGGCTATAGAGAAACACTTGAGAGGTGAACAAGCAGGTTTTAGGAAGAACAGATCATGTGCTGATCAAATAACTACTCTACGTATAATATTTGAACAAAGTTTAGAACTAAAATCCCCACTTTATATTGGATTCATAGATTACAAAAAGGCATTTGATAGTTTAGACAGAAGAATGCTTTGGAAGTTGCTGAGTCATTACAGAATCCCCATAAAGTTTATTAACCTGATAAAAACAATGTATGAAGGAACAAAATGTAGTGTGGTGCATGAAGGACAGCTTACAGAAGCATTTGAAATAAAAACAGGAGTAAGGCAAGGATGCCTTCTGTCTCCATTTCTCTTTCTCCTGGCCATAGATTGGATTTTGAAAATAACTCAAAACAACAGAAATGGGATCCAGTGGTCACTGACCAAACAACTTGATGATTTAGACTTTGCTGATGACATAGCTCTCCTATCACACAGCCATCAACAGATGCAGGATAAAATGAGTATATTAGATGAGAGATCACAACAGCTAGGACTAAAGATTAATAGAGATAAGACCAACATTATGAGAATTAATGCAGTTGGCAATAACCAAATAAAACTAGGAGAAATACCTCTACTAGACGTACAATCTTATATATCTGGGCAGTAATATAGATAAAGAGGGAGGAACAGAAAATGATACCAAAATAAGGATATCAAAAGCAAGAGGATCTTTCATTGCACTGGGAAACATATGGAAATCCAAAGAAATTAGGCTAAATACAAAAATAAAAATTTTCAACTCAAATGTTAAGTCGGTCCTATTATATGGCTGTGAAACATGGAGAATAACAAAATTGACAATAACGAAGGTACAGACTTTCATTAATGGATGCTTGCGCAGAATAAAGGGATGGAAATGGCAGGACAAAGTCACTAACGTGGAATTATGGAAATGTACCGGTCAAATACCAGTGGATAAAGAGATACAGCGAAGACGATGGCGATGGATAGGACACACACTACGGAAGCCAACTGAGAGTATTACACAACAGGCCCTTTTTTGGAATCCCCAGGGGAAAAGACAAAGAGGAAGACCAAGGAATTCTTGGAGAAGACAGATCGAAGCAGAGATGAAGATGATGGGGAAGACATGGAGTGATCTTAAAAGAATTGCAAAAAACAGAACGACTTGGAAAGTGTTTGTTGAAGACCTATGCTCCACTGGGAGCTAAAAGGTAGAAGAGGAATAAGAGAGTTATTTGATCAGCACATGATCTGTTCTTCCTAAAACCTGCTTGTTCATCTCTTAAATGTTTCTCTATGGCCTCTTTTAGTCTCTCCAGAATGATTCTGCCTAATATTTTTCCTGGCACTGATAGTAGCATAATTCCCCTATAATTTGTGCACTCCTGTAAACTTCCTTTCTTTGGTAGTTTGATCATATAACCTTCTTTCCAGTCTTTAGGTATTTCTTCCCTCTCCCAAATTTTATCTAATAGATCCTGTAACATCTTGGTAGAGGTGTTAATATCTGCCTTGATGGCTTCTGAAGGAATTTCTTCTGGTCCTGTGGCTTTACCATTTTTTAAAAGTTTGATGGCTTTCATTACTTCTTCCTTGTTTGGTTTTCCACAGTTAACGTGTAACTCTTCTGCTGGTAGTATATCTGGCAGGTTATTTGAGCTGTGTCTGTTCAAAAGTTCTTCAAAGTGCTCTTTCCATCTCTCCATTTGTTCTCTTATATTACTAAGTAGATTTCCTTTCTTATCTTTAATAAAGGCATTGATCTGTTTGTATTTTCCACCTAATTTCTTTGTGCTGTTGTACAGTTCTTTCATATTCCCTTTATTTGCTGCTTCCTCTGCCTCTTTAGCTAATTCATCTATTTATTTCCTTTTTTATCCCTTTTAATTCATCTTCTCACTTCTTTGTTCACCTCTGTGTAAGCTTCCTGTGTCTTGGCTTTATTACTTCTTGTTTTGCTTTTATTTATGTCTGCTTTCTTGTTCTTTCTTTCTTTAATTTTATCCAGGGTCTCTGCTGTCATCCATGCCTTATCCTGGCATTCTCTTTTCCCCAGTGTTTCTTTGCATGTCTCTTTCCATATATTTTTTACCTGTTTCCAATGATCTTCTATATTTATTGTATTTTCTAGTTGTTGGAGGACTTGGTATTTGTTTGCTATTGTGACTGCGAATTTATCTTTAATTCCTTGTTCTTGACCTGACACTGTACTACAGTATAGCTCAGTAGATGGTTGACTATAATGAGATATTACATCAGACCAGACACTGTACTACAGCATAGCTCAGTAGATGTTTGGCTGTGATGAGAAATTACATCAGACCTGACACTGTACTACAGCATAGCTCAGTAGATGTTTGACTGTGATGAGAAGTTACATCAGACCTGACACTGTACTGCAGCATAGCTCAGTAAATGTTTGGCTGTGATGAGAAGTTACATTAGACCAGACACTGTACTACAGCATAGCTCAGTAGATGTTTGTCTGGGATGAGAAGTTACATCAGACCTGACACTGTACTACAGCATAGCTCAGTAAATGTTTGACTGTGATGAGAAGTTACATCAGACCAGACACTGTACTACAGCATAGCTCAGTAAATGTTTGACTGTGATTAGAAGTTACATCAGACCAGACACTGTACTACAGCATAGCTCAGTAAATGTTTGACTGTGATTAGAAGTTACATCAGACCTGTGACACTGTACTACAGCATAGCTCAGTAAATGTTTGACTGTGATTAGAAGTTACATCAGACCTGTGACACTGTACTACAGCATAGCTCAGTAACTGTTTGACTGTGATTAGAAGTTACATCAGACCTGACACTGTACTACAGCATAGCTCAGTAGATGTTTGACTGTGATTAGAAGTTACATCAGACCTGTGACACTGCACTACAGAATAGCTCAGTAGATGTTTGACTGTGAATCAATGTTACATTTCTTAAAATTGTAACTACACAAATTTGTGCAGGTGTGTTACTTTTTGTCCCCTTCTAAGTTTAAAGTGAAACAGGTACTCAGTTTATAGTAAATACATTGACTGGAGAGTGTTAACTGGGTTCAAATCTATGTTTACTATATCACCACACCAATGGTTAGCATTTATGCCCCTGATGCTTAGATTGGTTTAAAAATTATTTGTGTAACTAATTGTCTTCATGGAGAAACATATTTTTTAAGCTCTAGTTTGAAAATTGCTAAGCTCAACATTATTGAGTTTAACATCGATATGTTTCATTTACCAAGCGTTAATAGGAAATTCTTAATACAGAGCTTTGGTCAAGTAGGTAAGCTGATCATCAGAAATAGACCCATCAAGTGTTTTGGTCACTTAGCTTCTTGACACTTTAGCAGGATGGACCCACCTGGGTCATATTATTGTTGTCTTTACTTTTGCTTTGAAATTTGATCTGAGATGGAGAAATTGATTTTATCCCTTTGTATGGAAACAAAATATCAACAGGATACCAAGACTGAGTGTTGTACAAGGTACTTAGTGTTGTACAAGGTGAGATAAAACAATCACATGCCGTATTATATTATTGTGGTGTGAGGTGTTTTATCCACACCCCACAGGCTATAGCAGTGGGAGAGTGAGACAGTAACTTTACGTACTGTTATTACTTCCACAACTTGTGTGAGTTAAATAATACTTCTGTTGTATATTGATCAAATAAAGAATATTCAACAGGAAATAAACCTATAATCATGGGATCATAAAGCCAGCACACTTACCACTACTCTATTCTACTACCACTTAATTACAAAGGTAATCCTATAAGATAAAAGTCATGTGCCCTAAGGTAGTACAAGTTATCAGACTTCTGACATTCTCAGCAACCCAGCTTTGGTTTTGAACATTTCAAAGTGGAATCAAGATGGGGTTAGCGCGAACTGGTCAAAGTGCTATTAATCTCTCCATGTTTTGCCCAAGCAAAGAAGACAAATAGTTATCAGGAAGAAAATGGGACTGGTTGATCTCATGGCAAGACGCCGATCTCAAGACAGAGAGGTTATTAGTTCAAATCCAGGCTGAACTAGTTGAGATTTTTATTTATGATTTCTCTCTGCGGCAACTATCTATGGTCTCAGAAGCGTGGTGTGGCTTGAAACGTCAATTGCTCATCAACTGAAAAAATATGAGTACCTCCAAAGACAGAGTTATCTGCCTGTGTGCATGGCTGCAAGGGAAAAATGGATTAACACACAAAATTCAGGTCCTGTCTTTAGCGACTTCGCCAGAGGTGAAAACTGGCGAGTGAAAAAATTTAGGAAGAAAAATATTCTTTTCAGACATGACACATAAAGCGTAATGGTCATGTGACTTGGGCTTGATAAACTTGACTTGTCAAAATATTGGCACATAAGAAAAACAACTTTCATTGGCATATAACTGAAATGACAACTGGTAGACATCACAGCCCTACAAGAAACAAGGTTTGCAGATTTTGGCCCAGTCAAAGAGTAAGATTACACTTTCATCCTGCAGGAACTGAGCCAGAACAACCTTACTTTCATTGGGTAGGATTTGCTGTACAAAACAAGTTCATCAGCTGAATAACCACCGCTCGCTTTCATGGTGTACACAAGTTCATCAGGTCAATAACCACATCACCTTCATGGTGTACACAAGTTCATCAGTTCAATAATCACCACTTGCCTTCATGGTGTACACAAGTTCATCAGTTCAATAATCACCACTCACCTTCATGGTGTACACAAGTTCATCAGGTCAATAACCACATCACCTTCATGGTGTACACAACAAGTTCATCAGTTCAATAATCACCACTCACCTTCATGGTGTACACAAGTTCATCAGTTCAATAATCACAACTCACCTTCATGGTGTACACAAGTTCATCAGTTCAATAATCACCACTCACCTTCATGGTGTACACAAGTT
Organism: Megaustenia siamemsis; assembly: GCA_032433765.1. Lineage (NCBI taxonomy): Eukaryota > Metazoa > Mollusca > Gastropoda > Stylommatophora > Ariophantidae > Megaustenia > Megaustenia siamemsis. Next base: position 6,882,854 of record JAVIAB010000059.1, on the reverse strand, counting down.
CATCAGTTCAATAATCACCACTCACCTTCATGGTGCACACAACAGGTTCATCAGTTCAATAATCACCACTCACCTTCATGGTGTACACAACAGGTTCATCAGTTCAATAATCACCACTCACCTTCATGATGTATACAACAAGTTCATCAGTTCAATAATCACCATTTACATTCATGGTGCACACAACAAGTTGATCAGTTCAATAATCACCACTCACCTTCATGGTGTACACAACAAGTTCATCAGTTCAATAATCACCATTCACAACAAGTTCATCAGTTCAATAATCACCACTCGCCTTCATGGTGTACACAAGAAGTTCATCAGTTCAATAATCACCACTCACCTTCATGGTGTACACAACAAGTTCATCAGTTCAATAATCACCACTTGCCTTCTTGGTGTACACAACAAGTTCATCAGTTCAATAATCACCACTCGCCTTCATGGTGTACACAACAAGTTCATCAGTTCAATAATCATCACTCACCTTCATGGTGCACACAACAAGTTCATCAGTTCAATAATCACCACTCACCTTCATGGTGTACACAACAAGTTCATCAGTTCAATAATCACCACTCACCTTCATGGTGTACACAACAAGTTCATCAGTTCAATAATCACCACACACCTTCATGGTGTACACAACAAGTTCATCAATTCAATAATCACTACTCACCTTCATGGTGTACACAACAGGTTCATCAGTTCAATAATCTCAATTTACCTTCATGGTGCACACAACAGGTTCATCGGTTCAATAATCACCACTCACCTTCATGGTGCACACAACAGGTTCATCAGTTCAATAATCACCATTTACCTTCATGGTGCACACAAGTTCATCAGTTCAATAATCACCACTCACCTTCATGGTGTACACAACAAGTTCATCAGTTCAATAATCACCACTCACCTTCATGGTGCACACAACAAGTTCATCAGTTCAATAATCACCACTCACCTTCATGGTGCACACAACAAGTTCATCAGTTCAATAATCACCATTTACCTTCATGGTGCAAACAAGTTCATCAGGTCAATAACCACATCACCTTCATGGTGTACACAACAAGTTCATCAGTTCAATAATCACCACTCACCTTCATGGTGTACACAAGTTCATCAGTTCAATAATCACCACTCACCTTCATGGTGTACACAAGTTCATCAGTTCAATAATCACCTCGCCTTCATGGTGTACACAAGTTCATCAGTTCAATAATCACCACTCACCTTCATGGTGTACACAACAAGTTCATCAGTTCAATAATCACCACTCACCTTCATGGTGTACACAACAAGTTCATCAGTTCAATAATCACCACTTGCCTTCATGGTGTACACAAGTTCATCAGTTCAATAATCACCACTCACCTTCATGGTGTACACAAGTTCATCAGTTCAATAATCACCACTCACCTTCATGGTGTACACAAGTGCATCAGTTCAATAATCACCACTCACCTTCATGGTGTACACAAGTTCATCAGTTCAATAATCACCACTCACCTTCATGGTGTACACAAGTTCATCAGTTCAATAATCACCACTCACCTTCATGGTGTACACAAGTTCATCAGTTCAATAATCACCACTCACCTTCATGGTGCACACAACAGGTTCATCAGTTCAATAATCACCACTCACCTTCATGGTGTACACAACAGGTTCATCAGTTCAATAATCACCACTCACCTTCATGATGTACACAACAAGTTCATCAGTTCAATAATCACCATTTACATTCATGGTGCACACAACAAGTTGATCAGTTCAATAATCACCACTCACCTTCATGGTGTACACAACAAGTTCATCAGTTCAATAATCACCATTCACAACAAGTTCATCAGTTCAATAATCACCACTCGCCTTCATGGTGTACACAAGAAGTTCATCAGTTCAATAATCACCACTCACCTTCATGGTGTACACAACAAGTTCATCAGTTCAATAATCACCACTTGCCTTCATGATGTACACAACAAGTTCATCAGTTCAATAATCACCACTCGCCTTCATGGTGTACACAACAAGTTCATCAGTTCAATAATCATCACTCACCTTCATCGTGCACACAACAAGTTCATCAGTTCAATAATCACCACTCACCTTCATGGTGTACACAACAAGTTCATCAGTTCAATAATCACCACTCACCTTCATGGTGTACACAACAAGTTCATCAGTTCAATAATCACCACACACCTTCATGGTGTACACAACAAGTTCATCAATTCAATAATCACTACTCACCTTCATGGTGTACACAACAGGTTCATCAGTTCAATAATCTCAATTTACCTTCATGGTGCACACAACAGGTTCATCGGTTCAATAATCACCACTCACCTTCATGGTGCACACAACAGGTTCATCAGTTCAATAATCACCATTTACCTTCATGGTGCACACAAGTTCATCAGTTCAATAATCACCACTCACCTTCATGGTGTACACAACAAGTTCATCAGTTCAATAATCACCACTCACCTTCATGGTGCACACAACAAGTTCATCAGTTCAATAATCACCACTCACCTTCATGGTGCACACAACAAGTTCATCAGTTCAATAATCACCATTTACCTTCATGGTGCACACAAGTTCATCAGTTCAATAATCACCACACACCTTCATGGTGTACACAACAAGTTCATCAGTTCAATAATCACCACTCACCTTCATGGTGTACACAACAAGTTCATCAGTTCAATAATCACCACTCACCTTCATGGTGCACACAACAAGTTCATCAGTTCAATAACCACCTCGCCTTCATGGTGTACACAAGTTCATCCGTTCAATAATCACCACTCACCTTCATGGTGTACACAACAAGTTCTTCAATTCAATAATCACCACTCACCTTCATGGTGCACACAACAAGTTCATCAGTTCAATAATCACCACTCACCTTCATGGTGTACACAACAAGTTCATCAGTTCAATAATCACCACTCACCTTCATGGTGCACACAACAAGTTCATCAGTTCAATAATCACCACTCACCTTCATGGTGCACACAACAGGTTGATCAGTTTAATAATCACCACTCACCTTCATGGTGCACACAACACGTTCATCAGTTCAATAATCACCACTCACCTTCATGGTGCACACAACGAGTTCATCAGTTCAATAATCACCACTCACCTTCATGGTGTACACAACAAGTTCATCAGTTCAATAATCACCACTCACCTTCATGGTGCACACAGCAAGTTCATCAGTTCAATAATCACCACTCACCTTCATGGTGCACACAACAGGTTTATCAGTTCAATAATCACCACTCACCTTCATGGTGCACACAACACGTTCATCAGTTCAATAATCACCACTCACCTTCATGGTGCACACAACAAGTTCATCAGTTCAATAATCACCACTCACCTTCATGGTGCACACAACAGGTTCATCAGTTCAATAATCACCACTCACCTTCATGGTGCACACAACAAGTTCATCAGTTCAATAATCACCACTCACCTTCATGGTGCACACAACAGGTTCATCAGTTCAATAATCACCACTCACCTTCATGGTGCACACAACAGGTTCATCAGTTCAATAATCACCACTCACCTTCATGGTGTACACAACAGGTTCATCAGTTCAATAATCACCACTCACATTCATGGTGTACACAACAGGTTGATCAGTTCGATGACGACAAAAAAGGGAGTGTTAGAAGGAATAATCTTTCTGCTGCAAATGTGGTCTATTCAACATTATCAGTTATGTTGCACCAACAATGGCATCAACTGCTGAAGAGAAAGAGAAATTGTGTGAGGAACTACAGAGCATCTACGACTCCGTTCATAAAAAAACGAACATCTGTACATTTTAGGAGATCTTGAGGCATGCACAGGATCCAACAATCATTATTGGCCAAATATCCAGGTCACCATAGCATTAATAAAACAAACGATAACTGTCAGTGGCTACCAGAATTTTGTTTAAACAACCACAGATTAACAGTCAAAAACTGCCAAAAAAAAACAAAAACAAGAGCGCCTGCCAAGATCAGACCACTGGCATCAGTTACATTGCGTGCCTGTCCCATACATCATCATCATCATGTGCCATACCAGATGGCGTAGGCGACCATGTTCTACCACAATCTTCAAACCACAGTGCATCGTATAAGTTCTGTTGTTGACATGACACAAAGCTATCCAGTATTTTCTCTCTTTGTCGGCCGCGATCTCTGTTTCCTTTTATTTTGCCAGTTTTAACCAAGTATTCCAACTTTCCTCTTCTCATGATGTGCCCAAAAATGTTGATTGTTTCTTTCTAATGTTTTTTAGGAGCTCCCTTTTTGTGTTGGCCTCTTTGAGAATTTCCTCATTGGTCATTTTAGCTGTCCAGGAAACTTTCAAAATTCTTCTAAGAAATCCCATCTCTGTGGCCTCTAATCATCTTTTCATCATCTTACCAGTGTCAAAATAACACTAGCATATCACAGTGCAGACAGCGGTGCCGACTTTGCAAAGTAAAAGTCAATACCAGACGCTTGTGAACATCAAGATAGCCCCAAAGTCAAAAGTTACAGCCAAAAGTCTGGTACACACTTATGCAGGTCAACTATCTGAAAACAAAAGTCTGATGGGCACAATGGCAGGTAAACTACCTGAAAACAAAAGTCTGATGGACACAATGGCAGGTAAACTATCTGAAAACAAAAGTCTTATGAACACAATGGCAGGTAAACTACCTGAAAACAAAAGTCTGATGGACACAATGGCAGGTAAACTACATGAAAACAAAAGTCTGATGGACACAATGGCAGGTAAACTACCTGAAAACAAAAGTCTGATGGGCACAATGGCAGGTAAACTACCTGAAAACAAAAGTCTGATGGACACAATGGCAGGTAAACTACATGAAAACAAAAGTCTGATGGACACAATGGCAGGTAAACTACCTGAAAACAAAAGTCTGATGGACACAATGGCAGGTAAACTACATGAAAACAAAAGTCTGATGGACACAATGGCAGGTAAACTACATGAAAACAAAAGTCTGATGGACACAATGGCAGGTAAACTATCTGAAAACAAAAGTCTTATGAACACAATGGCAGGTAAACTACCTGAAAACAAAAGTCTGATGAACACAATGGCAGGTAAACTACCTGAACACAAAAGTCTTATGAACACAATGACAGATAAACTACCTGAAAACAAAAGTCTGATGAACAAAATGGCAGGTAAACTACCTGAAAACAAAAGTCTGATGAACACAATGGCAGGTAAACTACCTGAAAACAAAAGACTATTCAGGAGCAAATTTAGTGAACGCTTGGAGAAAGGTGAAGATTACACAAATACGGATAAAGTCTGGAATAGTCGTAGAACACACATTTACGATTATGTCGTTATTTGCATTGGTCAAAATAAGTTCCCATTACAGGAATGAGTTGAAGAAAATGACATTGATGGAAACACGTCTAAATGCTTTGAGGTCAAGAATGGAGTTAAACAGGTCTATGTTCTTGGCCCTGCCAGCATCACCTGTTTGCACCGATAGCTTTCTAGGACAGCCATCCACTATTTTTAGTCTTTCACATCAGGTGTATCTGCTTGTTTTTTCCCTCTAGGTTATTTGAGTCAGATGCTAGTTATTATTGATTCTTTGGCGAGCTTTTCTCATTTCATTTGGGGCAGTTACAAAGGTGGCAAGTTTCATTCATCAGGTTGTAGAGAGTATGCATGATTCCAACAGCTTGGTGGTCAGACTCACTAGTCACCAGCTTGGTGGTCAGACTCACTAGTCCCATTTGAGTATCACCAGCTTGGTGGTCAGACTCACTAGTCCCGTTTGAGTATCACCAGCTTGGTGGTCAGACTCACTAGTCCCGTTTGAGTATCACCAGCTTGGTGGTCAGACTCACTAGTCCCGTTTGAGTATCACCAGCTTGGTGGTCAGACTCACTAGTCCCGTTTGAGTATCACCAGCTTGGTGGTCAGACTCACTAGTCACCAGCTTGGTGGTCAGACTCACTAGTCCCGTTTGAGTATCACCAGCTTGGTGGTCAGACTCACTAGTCACCAGCTTGGTGGTCAGACTCACTAGTCACCAGCTTGGTGGTCAGACTCACTAGTCACCAGCTTGGTGGTCAGACTCACTAGTCACCAGCTTGGTGGTCAGACTCACTAGTCACCAGCTTGGTGGTCAGACTCACTAGTCCCGTTTGAGTATCTCGCTTGAAGAAACATGTGGATCTTTCAGGGATAACAGTTGAATAGCACAATCATTAAAAAATCTTTTTGTAGATGAAGAAGATCGTTACACCAACAAAGTCTATGGGGGGTGGTTGTAGTATTGGCAAAAACATAAACATTAATACAAACATAGACATTAGCACAAACATAGACATTAGCACAAACATACACATTAGCACAAACAAACACATTAGCACAAACATACACTTTAGCCCATATCCGTAAAATTTTAATCTGAAGCTAATTGTGAAAATATGAGGTAATATTGGAAATGCAACTATAATGTCTTAGCTTGTAGCATAACAGTATAATGATGTCACGTGTAACCAAACAAAACAAAGAAAGATTTGTGAAACTGTTGGTGTAGTAACAGAAACTTCAATTGTATGTACTCACCTGCTGATGTTAGACTTGACGTTTCACATATTGTGTAAAGATTGTATACTAATTTACAGCCTTTAAAAATTGACAATTTATTAATTTTTAAAAAAACTGACATGGTTCATGTGGCTTTGTGAAAGAAAACATTTATATCTTTAAAAATGAATGGAATTAAACATTCAGATACATTATATGAAGAGCTAAACTAATAAACATTTTATTAAAAATAATAGTCTAACCATATAATTAATGTGCTAAAATAAACTTAGCTAAGCTATCAATTTTTTTTGTCACAGTTTACTCATTGTCAATTGATTTTTATTTTTATTATTCGCAGAATCCGGCCAAAATGGCACAGATCGACAATTGTCTAAACTTGTTGATTGTTGGGAAAGCTGGCCGGGGTAAGAGTGAGACTGGGAACACATTACTTGGCGGAAAGATTTTTAAAACAGGTCGGAACACCAAGTCAAAAATAAACGAAGTTTGTGATGGTTTTGCTAAGTTAGGTCGGTACACTGTTCATGTGGTTGATACGCCAGGTTTGTACACTGACAAAGGCGGTACTATAAACCTAGAGAAGGCTGATAAAATGATGGACCAAGCTCTACCCAAGTGCGGAGATGGTGTCGATGCATTTCTGTGTATCTTCAGCTTCTTGAGTATGTTTACACCAGATGACAGTGTGCAAGCTCTCAAATGGATACTCGGAGAAAACGTCTTGAAACACTTGATTGTTGTGGTGACTGGTGGTGACCAGTTTCTTGACCAAATGACAGACGAAGGTCGTAACATCACTTTCGATGAGTGGTGCAGAGAACAGTGGGGTCCATTACGGCAGTTGTATGACCATTGTCAGGGACGGTTCGTGTTATTCAACAATTGTGAGAGAAATGACCTAAAGAAGCGGGTACAGGTACAGCAGATTATTGAACACATAGAAAGTATTGGTTCACGATTTTATTACATTAAATGATGATTTAAACAGTGCTGTGTATGAACGAAACAAATAGACTACAATACAATGCTTCGCAATTTGATTGAAAAATTCGGTTTACTATCTTCTTATTTTTAAATGAGGATGTAGAAGGTATGTTTAGAAAAAAAGAAAATTCAGGCCAAAACACTGATATAGGGGAACAGGCAAATAATTGCAGTGCTGCGGTAAAGCTGGTAGCAGGAGCAACTAGTGAGGTGTAACAGGACCTCCTACAATGTATAGTAACAGCTTTACAAAAAAAAACACAACAAAATACTGACCTTTACTGACCTCCATGCGGCCATCTTCAGAAAACGAGAACACAAACGAACAACGAAATAAAGATAAAGTCTACTACATCTAGGATGAATGGTACAGGTAAATCAAGGAGATATAAAAAGAGAGAGGAATGAAAAAAAGAGGGTGAGACACTGATATGCTTTCACGACAGGCAAATATGAAGTATAACAAGAACATAACATCAGGAGATTGTGAAGAAAGGTAAAGTGCAATCATAACATCTATATTCTAATTCAAGTTATCACCCTGACCCGATGAGAATAGCCAGAGGCTACTAGAGAATGGGAAATAGAAGCAGTGGTTGGTCTTGGTCAAATGGTGATGTATTTGGACGATGATAGTTTGGATCACACACACAACAATTCGTTTGGTAATTCACTTTCCCACTTTTGGAAATTCTGTCTTTCTTCTTATTACAACTTCTCATTCCTGATTGTACGCGTGGATGAATCTTGAATGTATCGATCAAAGAATCAGTTAAGACTTTACTTTTATAAAACATATCAGTGAATGAATACAAGATTTTATGAACAGCTTTGCATGGCCAGTGATTACCATCGCACTTTGCTACACTGTGAACTTCGTTGGCTGTCACAAAGTAAAACTCGTTTATGCAAATTGTGAGAATCTAATTACCCAAGGGAAGCAATCTCACAGTTGCTTTGACAGATTTTTTCCTGGTCAGTCAAACAGGCATATCAGTTAATTATCTTTTGTTTAAATATAATCGATATAAATCTTAAAGAGAAATCTGTTATATCTTGCCAAACTAAAGACAAGATCGAAGCAGTGATTTACAAATTGAAATTGTAGCACCATCGCCTACTCAACGGAAACATTTCAAACCCTCACACAAATTCCTTGATTCCAACGATGAAAAGTTGTTTGTGGAGGACGCATCATTAATTGCTTTCCTGCATATTTTCAGAACAATATTACTGTTCAACTTTCATGTTGGGGTATATGTGTTTATCTTAGAATAGTTTGTGTTTTGTACCCGATGAAGGCTTTTGCTGAAACGTCGTAGCTTGTCTCGTGTCTCTATTACTTTAGCTGCTTAATATCATTTTGTGTTTATTTTACTGGCACAGCAACTGGGAGGTTTGCAGCATCGTGGATATTTTCCTGTTCCTGGAGCCAAAACTGGATATCTGTTTCCAGTAAATGTGTGAGAATTAGAGGTGCTCACAGAGAATTAGAGGTGCTCACAGAGAATTAGAGGTGCTCACAGAGAATTAGAGGTGCTCACAGAGAATTAGAGGTGCTCACAGAGAATTAGAGGTGCTCATAGAGAATTAGAGGAGCCGCGATAGCTCAGTGGTTAGTGATCTGGACTACAAAGGACAAGAGGTAGGGTTCGATCCCAATCGATGGCTTCCGGTTCACCCAGCCTTTAATGGGTACCGGATTTTGTTCTGGGAAAGTAAAGCGGCACGGGCGTAATACCGACCACATGACCCCAAAAATCATGTGCCGAAGGTCTGTAAAATTTATGGTCACTAACACCATATTCCCTACACGCCACTTGGCATGGCGGGGGCTCTTACTTACTTACTTTATATAACAAGACTTGTAAGTGAAATGCACCAACACCCTTCTCATGTTTATGTTAATAGAATATGTTCCTTTTTTCCAGACAACTTGTGATCAATAAAATAAAATTGTGTATAAATTATATTCATTTCAAAATCTAATTCTTATTTTCATGTGACATTCTGTATAGATGTGTCATATTAGCGATCTTATGTGCTTGTAATGTTGTTTTAAGTAAACACAATAACTATTATTATTATTGTTACTACTACTACTACTACTACTACTACTACTGCTACTACTGCTACTACTACTACTGCTGCTAATACTACTACTACTGCTGCTGCTGCTACTACTACTACTACTGCTGCTGCTGCTACTACTACTACTGCTGATGCTACTACTGCTACTGCTACTAAAATGGAGCTCCTAAAAAGCATCAGAAAGAAACAATCAACATTTTTCGGGCACATCATAAAAAGAGAAAAGTTGGAATACTCGGTTACAACAGGCAAAATGAAAGGAAAGAGAGATCGCGGACGACAAAGAAAGAAAATACTAGATAGTTGGTGTCATGGTATGGAAAACAGTCAACAACAGAACTGATACGATGCACTGTAGATAGAAGATTGTGGAAGGACACGATCGCCTACCCCAACCGGTATGGCACATGATAATAATGACTACTAATACTAATTGTAAGGAGTCATTCCAACATCAAGAAAAACATAATATGAGCGCATGAAATTATTTATTTTTCATTTCTCTCCAAATGTGAACACCCTTATTGAGACGTGTAAACTTACCAGCATCTGGTTCACTTCTTAAATGTTGAGTTACGCATTTATGACCGTCTCAGCATTAGACCTTTATAGGAAGTCAGTGGTAAAGAAAAGTATAAGAACAGCTACGATAAAAGAAATTACAAAGCTGATGAGTAACGAGCAATGCTGACAAAATCAATACAGCACATTTCAAAAAAGATCATACCGCCAGTGGGGAAGGATTCAAGGAAGAAATAGATAATATATAACAGTTTCCAGTTAGTGGGTGCGAGAAGGAAAAAGCAAGATATAGATGAAAATGCAAAGAAATAAATGAAGAAATAGCAAACAAATGCAATGAAGAAAAGAAACACGGCGAAACCAGAGAAACTACGAAATTGAAATGCAACATGAAAGAGATGACAATACTGTCCACAAACAATTAGAAGAATTAGCAGGAAGAAAAACACGACCTGACAGTAACTGTTTAATACAAAAAAAATAAAGAATTGTTGAAGGAGTAGGGACGTCTTATGAAAATATTACAGATTACATACAAGTGATTCTACGTGAACCACTAGTATGTTAATATTAAAATTAATGGGGAAGAACCAAAAATACTTACGGAAATGGTGAGTGTCTTAATGTGAAAATAGGAAAATTGTCTGGACCAGATAAGTAACCAAAGAGGAGATAAAAGCCATTGAAAATATTGGAAGAGAAATACAAATAATCCTTTGCATGGCATCAACAACAGCGGATATATACTGGATGATCTACTAAATTATGTATTCAGAGATCTACCAAGGAAATCAGGTGCCATGAAATGTAACGATCTTCACACAGTAATCGCTATCTCTGCTATTGATCATTCCATAACTTGCAGCAAGGTCATAGTAAAAGAATTTACAGATTCGGACAGTAATGTCGCCCATGAGAACATTTAACACCTTGTAACCAGAAGTGACACAGATATTTATGAACTCTGTAAATCAAGACCTCTAAGTTATATAAGGAATGGGGGGAAAATGGGAGGGGGGGGGGTACTCACATAAAGGACACAGTATACAATTCAGTATTGAAAATATTTGGTAAACAAGATAAGCGTAATGCAGACGAATAGACAGCCAATCTTGATAACATAGACGTTTTTATAGCAAAAAAAAAAAAAAATAACATAACTGAAATAAAAGAAACCTCAAACATGACAACACTGTCTGCACTTAAAAAAGAAAGTACAGCTGGAAGAACTGTCAGACACTGGGTAATCGACTACCGGTAACAACGGTAAAACTGTTCAACTTTGTTCTGACGGTGAAAATTTAAGAGGAATGTGCAAAGGTATCAAAAGTGTGTACCTTACATCTATAAAGTTATTGAGTTATTTGCGGGTCATCATCACTGCACTCCGAACATGTCCATAGGAGCTCAGATCCCCTCCCCAGCAATTCCCTCAGTGTCCAGCGACTGACGACTCCAGTTCTATGTTGGTTGATAAGTCTTCTTACACGGCCACTAAGTGTCTCATTTCTGGCTGTGCCCAACATAACTCCCATTTCCATCATCCGAAGAAGTGACGTGGATTTGTGTTTGTCGAAGTCCTGTGCTCTCCCCACATCTCGGAGGGCATTGATGATGTCCGCCTGATCCATTGGTTGCCCGTCCTCAACGACAGCGCAGCTAGCCAATCTGTCCGCCCTTTCATTTCCCCGTACTCCCGCATGTCCAAGGACATAGACAAAGGTGACCTTACGTATTTTGGATTTCTGCAACGACTCTACCCAATGCATGCGTACAGAGCCTGCCTCCACTTTTTTTATCATGCTCATCGAATCACTCAGTATACATGCGTGGGTGTAGTCTTGTGACTCTAACCATTTGAATGCCTTGGTCACTGCCATCGCCTCCATTGTCATGCTACTCGTGGTCATTACGTATGCACCACTGTCTTCCTTGGCTATTCTGCCTGCTGAGCGTGCTGTAAATGCCCATGCACTTCTTTGGTGCCGTCTTAGAGATCAGTCTGTATAGATGACTGCATCTTTCTCATCGGTGTTATCGCAGATGAGACCGTTGACCTCAGCATTAACCACGACCGGGTTCTGTTCCCTACTTTTCCTGTCGAGTGTGACAATACATGAGAAAGTCCCCTTGAATGACGTAGGCACCGGTATCCACTCCTCGCCAACGCTGATATTGGTAAGCCCACAGACCTGTTTGATGACATCTTCTGCTCGGCCCACCTATGATTTGCCTCTTTTTAGCCTGTCACCTTTCTCTGTGTTGAGCACGTGGTGCAATGGATGCTCTGTATCTGTACTAATCTTCAGGTATGCTCGTGCTCTCCAGATCTTGATTCTGTCATCCATGGTTGGAAAGTCAAGAAGATACCTCATTGCTAAACAGGAAGTGTCCCTCGTACATCCCAGGATAATGCGCATGGCTTAATTTTGTATTTTCTCCAGCCTATCAATTTGAGTCGTACTGCCAGTAAGAATTGCCAGGGCATATTCGATAGGTGCGAGGACTAATTCCTGGAACAAAAGAGTAAGTAGCATCTGCTCGATGTTGGCAGCTGCCATAACCTTCAAGGCGGCTAATTGTTTGCGGGATTTTGTTACCACATGGCCGACGTGGTCCCGAAAACACAAGCTGTGATCAAACTTAACTCTAAGGTATGTCATCAACTTGTCCCTTGTCACCTCATCAGCTCCCATTTGTACTACCGGTGTGGTCGTATGAACGATATGATTGTTAAGGGAGAACCATGAAACTGATGCTTTATTAGGATTAACCACGGCACCTGATACCCCACACCACGAAGAAATGCGATCGAGTTCGTCTTGCATTGTGGAAGCGATTTCCCGTCTGTCTCTTCCCTGTCGATATACCAGAATATCATCAGCAAAAGTCCTAGTTCTTCCCCTCCCATCCAGCTGTTGTTCCGTGATCGTTATTGTGTACACGTTAAATAGAACTTGTGTCAAAGGTGAGCCTTGTGGCAGCCCTAGGCAAATGGGTGTTGGCTCGGAAGACCAACTTCCACATCTGAGTATCACCTTCCTCTGAAACAGTGCCACGGCGATCCATCTAATGAGGAAGGGGTGCACCACCAGTTTGAGGAGCATATGCATAAGATATTCAAAAGGTACCATGCTGTATGCATCCTCCAGATCTATAGCAGCAGTACATGTCTCCTCTCGTTTGTGGAAGCCTTCGAAGACGTCATAGGCAAATACTGCCGCATTGAGCCATGTCTCTTTGTTATATCTATAACCTCCGAGTGTGGGTGGGAATACGCGTTTCTGTTCAAGGTGACAGGTGAGGACACGGGCAACTATTTTCTCCAGTAGCTTGCCCGCAGTGTTCTGCATTGTGATGATTCTGTAGGCACTGATCTGAGACTGGTCCTCGTTTGGCTTCGGTAGCGGTAGTAAGTAGCTGTGTAGCCACTCCTCCTTAATCTGGCCACTCCGAATACTGGCATTAAACTCTTTGGCCAGTTTTGTCAAGTCGTCGTCGGCTAAATTGCCTATGTCATCGTACCGAACACCATCTGGACCAGGAGCAGTGTTGTGTGACCTTTTAAGTGTCATGCGAATGGTATCGGTTGTGATTGTGAGATCTTCCAGCCCTGCATCCTTACACAATTTTGACAGCGATCCCCGTATCCTCATTCTTACACCCTCATTTCTTTGTTCCGTTTGCTCAATGTAGCGGGCAAGCAGGGCCTTCCCTTTGCTCTCATCAGATTTGTGCCATATCCGGCCTGTGCTCTGAAAGTTTGGTATGCCTCTATGTCGTGGTGTGCCTTTCATGCACTGATGAAGGCGCCAGAATGTGGCGAGCGATTTTTCTGAGCACACTTTTGTACAGAAGTCATCCCATTTGTTATCCTTAGCCTGCTTAGCGCATAGTTTAAAGTGCAAGTAGTATACAATGTTGTATTTGGGTCGAATTGTGGCGCTAAATTAACAAAGATATATAGGGCGGCGCGCGGCGCAAATTTCGCGCGAAATGTACACGAGAGACAAGGGGAGTTAACCATGACCGCGCGTGTCCGGATGTTGACCTCTAGTCTCGGTGACCCCGGAAGTGACCTGTTTATGTCTGATGTGTGCTGACTTTGGAGCTCTTGATGTACTTGATCGATAGTGATAGGTTAGTAGATTATACATGACCTCGGGGCGGATCGCGTGTTGGCGGATGACCCCTCGGGGATTATCTCGAGTGTTTTCGGACAGCGTGCTATCGGATCGGGGATTAGTTCGATTCGGTGTGACGCTATCGCGCCAGGTAGACGTTAGAAAATATTTATAGCTATGTAGTTGGGTGTCTGCTTAACGTTGTACCATAAATGAAGCATAAGGGTGAAACAGTTAGAGATTACTGGTTAGTCTAAGCTGGTAGTGTAAATATGTTCCTCGGTGTTAGTGGCTCGCTATCTCTCTCTCTCTCTCTCTCTTTCTCTCGTTCTCTCTCTCTCTCTCTCTCTCTCTCTCTCTCTACTATTCCAGCCTAGATTTCCCTCCATTGATCTCTCTCTCTCTCTCTATCTCTCTCTTCTAACCCCTACTAGAATTCTCTCCTACCATTCCACCTTTCTTCCTCTCTCTCTCTCTCTCTCTCTCTCTCTCTCTCTCTCTCTCTACCTCGCCTAGCGTTCCGCCTTCATTCGTATTTTTACCTTACCACCAGTGTAACACATTAATAACATTGAATATTAATTACAAAAAGACTTGAAATATCTACTTTTTAAAGAACCAATAAGATAAACATATGAAAAACGAAGGAATAATACACTCGACAAGGCTTAACAGACGTACTTTATACACATCACCATTAATACAACTGAAATTCCTTTAATGATAACCTATCACATCGTTATGAGCTAAGAGAAAAACAGAAAAAATTCAACTTACACCGTAAAATATTCCACTACAACACAGACCGCTAGACTGAACAGTACTATGAAAATAAACGCCCGTGAATCAAGCGCGCTTATAACACGAAGTCTCACATCCGACTAGTTTAAATATAATCTGGTAAATAAAATTTGGACGATACTATTCCACCCTCGACTAATATCTAGGTTAACCAATCAGAGAAGAAGATTTCTATCGGACACCCATCAACGAAATGACTGACCTCTGGATTAACTAATCAGAGAAGAGGATTACTGTTATCGTGATAACTGACCTCATTTTCAACTTGAAGTGCTGTCGAGTCTGATGCATGGGTTACTTTAAATCGATTCGGCCCCTGATACAATCCACCTAGCGGGTCAATGGTGAGGGAAATAATACAAGTGGCGGGTTACTTGAACGCGTTTTGACCCCTGCTGCAATACCAGGAGTTCCATGACAGTTATAAATAGTTGGATACAACGAGCAGGAAGTTATATTCAAGGTCCAAAATGTTAGACCAAATCACCAAGATTTTACCGCCAGAACACACAAATTTAGGCTCATAGTCAAAAAGTCGACCTTAAAACCATACAAATCTACTCCCATACTCATAAAAGTTAGACACATCAAACAGATAATTACTTCCAAACTCCAAAAAGTTAGAACAAATCACGCCTCGATCGTTCTCTAACATTGCCACGATCGTTCTTTAACACTGCCTCCAGCGTTCTTCGATCGTTCTCTAACATTACCTCGAGCGTTCTCTAACATTGCCTCGATCGTTCTCTAACATTGCCTCGAGCGTTCTCTAACATTGCCACGATCGTTCTTTAACATTGCCTCCAGCGTTCTCTTCACAAGTTTCGGAAGGGAACAATTTGTCGTACTGGGAGAAAAACTCGTTTACCCTATCCCTTTTAACGACCCCTTCTAATGATGACTCGCTGAGTGCCAAGTACAGACTATCTGTATCCATTTCACAGAGTTGAAAGTCGGACCTCTCTACGAATCTATCCAGGAAGTCATAGTAAAATTCCAACATTCGCAATTTGGCGTACTGGTAGACGAAAAAACCAATCTGTGAAGGAAGATCCCACAGGATACTTCGTTTTCCAAGCGACACCTCATACAGGTCTTCACCAATAGGCGTCATGGTTTTAAACAGGGGGTTATTTACCAACTTTGTTGTATTGGCCCCCTCTTTAACATAGGTCACGTTCACATGTTTCCCCAAATTCGTCAAGGTCTTCCCATAGGCCGAGAGAAATATTACCACCAGATCACAAAAATGTAGGCAGAAACCTAGGAGGCAAGGTCAGAAACCTAGGAGACAAGGTCAGAAACCTAGGAGGCAAGGGCAGAAACCAAAGAGGCAAGGGCAGAAACCTAGGAGGCACGGGCAGAAACCTAAGCGGCAAGGGCAGAAACCTAAGAGGTAAAGACAGAAACCTAGGAGGCAAGGTCAGAAACCTAGGAGGCAAGGGCAGAAACCTAGAAGGCAAGGACAGAAACCTAGGAGGCAAGGACAGAAATCTAGGAGGCAATGGCAGAAACCTAAGAGGCAAAGACAGAAAACTAGGGGGTCGTGGTTCGTGGTTCGGTAAGTCCGTGGTTCGTTAAGTCCGTCGATCGTGGGGTTGTGGTTCGTGGTTCGTTAGTTGATGGTTCGTTAAGTCCGTGGTTCGTGGGGTTGTGGTTCGTGGTTCGTTAGTTGATGGTTCGTTAAGTCCATGGTTCGTAGGGGTTGTGGTTCGCGGTTCGTGAGTTGAGGGTTCGGTAAGTCCGTGGTTCGTTAAGTTCGTTGTTCGTGGGGTTGTGGTTCGTGGTTCGTTAGTTGATGGTTCGTTAAGTCCGTGGTTCGTGGGGGTTGTGGTTCGTGGTTCTTTAGTTGATGGTTCGTTGAGTCCATGGTTCGTGGGGTTGTGGTTCGCGGTTCGAGAGTTGAGGGTTCGTTAAGTCCGTGGTTCGTGGTTTGTTAAGTTCGTTGTTCGTGAGTTTGTGGTTCGTTAGTTGATGGTTCGTTAAGTCCGTGGTTCGTGGGGTTGTGGTTCGTGGTTCGTTAGTTGATGGTTCGTTAAGTCCATGGTTCGTAGGGGTTATGGTTCGCGGTTCGTGAGTTGATGGTTCGTTAAGTCCGTGGTTCGTGGGGTTGTAGTTCGTGGTTCGTTAGTTGATGGTTCGTTAAGTCCGTGGTTCGTGGGGTTGTGGTTCGTGGTTCGTTAGTTGATGGTTCGTTAAGTCCATGGTTCGTTGGGGTTGTGGTTCGCGGTTCGTGAGTTGAGGGTTCGTTAAGTCCGTGGTTCGTGGGGTTGTGGTTCGTGAGTTGATGGTTCGTTAAGTCCATGGTTCGTGGGGTTGTGGTTCGCGGTTCGTGAGTTGAGGGTTCGGTAAGTCCGTGGTTCGTGGTTTGTTAAGTTCGTTGTTCGTGAGTTTGTGGTTTATTAAGTTTGTAGTTTGTTATGTGCGTGGTTCGAGAGGTCGTGGGCAAGGGCAGAAACCTAAGAGGCAAGGGCAGAAACCTAGGAGGCAAGGTCAGAAACCTAGGAGGCAAGGGCAGAAACCTAGGAGGCAAGGGCAGAAACCTAAGAGGCAAAGACAGAAACCTAGGAGGCAAGGTCAGAAACGGTGTATTTGATTGTCGCCCTATTTTTGTCCGTATAACCTAATATATCACTTTCATTTAATCTATCGATAAACGTTTCAAAGTCATTTCTGTTGTTAACTAACAAGGGTTTGTCTAATCCTGTCGCGTTATTTGAGCTTGTGTGTGAAAGTAACGCAGCCAAATAGAACTGACCTCTGAGGCAATACCGGATGTGTTACTAAAAAGATTTTGACGTATGATGGCAATTTTATGAGTTTACCCCCTGATCATTTTTTAGGGATACGCCCATGAAATCGGTAAAAATCGTAAATTTTCACTCTAGGCATACCCCAAACTCTATTTTAGACATCCCCATTGCAAAAATGTACATTAAAAACCACTTTTAGGATTTTACCCCCTTATCATTTTTTGAGGGTTACGCCCATGGAATCGATAAAAAGCGTTAATTTAGCACGCCGGCTTACCTAAAACTTTATTTTAGACATCCCCACACCAAAAATTTACTTAAAAATCACTTTTGAAATTGTTACACCCTTACCATTTTTTAGGGTTACGCCCATGGAATTGATAAAAAAATTGAAATATAACCTCAAGGCATACCCCAAACTTTATTTTAGACATCCCCATAACAAAGATTTACATTAAAAACCACTTTTAGGATTTTACCCCATTACCATTTTTTAGGGTTACGCCCCTGAAATCGATAAAAATCGTAAATTTAGCACGTAGACTTACCTAAAACTTTATTTTAGACATCCCCACACCAAAAATTAACTTAAAAATCACTTTTGAAAATGTAACCCCCCTTACCATTTTTGAGGGTTACGCCTCTGAAATCGATAAAAAATTGAAATATAACCCCAAGGCATACCCCAAACATATTTTTTGACACCCCTACATATAAAACTCCATCAAAAAATCAACAAAAAACTAGTAGTATACATGTTATTTGGTTATTTGGTTATGGAAGGCCCCGGTATCACTGCAAACGAATTAAAATCCATAATTGCTCAACCGTCCGTGCCAGTGGAATCATCCGAATTACTAACTCATCTCCAAAACAAAGAAAGGTAGCTGTAGTCCCCATCATAGCAGTCTCAGCACACGTCAAAAGACATAAGGCGAAACTGCACAGAAAGTGAACACAGCCAACTGTTCCCTGCCATACGATATCATCATTCATCGTAAACAATTGGAATATCGAAACATGATCAACACGGATGATACACGCAGCTCACGGTGTGCACAGAGCACTTAACTCAGTAGCTCCTGCAGCAAGCCGAACTTGGAATATGCGGAAACTGCAACAAGGAACGCTTTTCAGACACAGCAATTAAAAGTTCCTGATGCCTAACCGTCATATTGACCGGTATTCCAACGATGACGTATATTGAATTGCAATCAACACAGAACACACTATCACGCACACTGTAGAGGATTTCAGATCACATGCATGTACTCCGCTTCACTGGGGAAGTTCCCAACAGTGGAACTTTTTATCTATACACTGATCTGCATTGGAAAGATAGAATTAACCATCTTTCCGGCACAAAATACGTAACAGCAAACGTTGACGCAAACATGACCGCGCCATCTTGAAACCGGAAGCCCCAATCAACATGTTATTTTGAGCCGTACATACTACGCAGACGTATCGTGCAAAATGCACCATGCCAAAATGTTCAAAGCCTTGCTCAAAACACCCTTGTATACTACTAGTTTTTTGTTGATTTTTTTTATGGAGTTTTATATGTAGGGGTGTCAAAAAATATGTTTGGGGTATGCCTTGGGGTTATATTTCCATTTTTTATCGATTTCAGGGGCGTAACCCTCAAAAATGGTAAGGGGGGTTACATTTTCAAAAGTGATTTTAAAGTTAATTTTTGGTGTGGGGATGTCTAAAATAAAGTTTTAGGTAAGTCTACGTGCTAAATTTACGATTTTTATCGATTTCAGGGGCGTAACCCTAAAAAATGAAAAGGGGGTTACATTTTCAAAAGTGATTTTTAAGTTAATTTTTGGTGTGGGGATGTCTAAAATAAAGTTTTAGGTAAGTCTACGTGCTAAATTTACGATTTTTATCGATTTCAGTGGCGTAACCCTAAAAAATGGTAATGGGGTAAAATCCTAAAAGTGGTTTTTAATGTAAATCTTTGTTATGGGGATGTCTAAAATAAAGTTTGGGGTATGCCTTGAGGTTATATTTCAATTTTTTTATCAATTCCATGGGCGTAACCCTAAAAAATGGTAAGGGGGTAACAATTTCAAAAGTGATTTTTAAGTAAATTTTTGGTGTGGGGATGTCTAAAATAAAGTTTTAGGTAAGCCTGCGTGCTAAATTAACGCTTTTTATCGATTCCATGGGCGTAACCCTCAAAAAATGATAAGGGGGTAAAATCCTAAAAGTGGTTTTTAATGTACATTTTTGCAATGGGGATGTCTAAAATAGAGTTTGGGGTATGCCTAGAGTGAAAATTTACGATTTTTACCGATTTCATGGGCGTATCCCTAAAAAATGATCAGGGGGTAAACTCATAAAATTGCCATCATACGTCAAAATCTTTTTAGTAACACATCCGGTATTGCCTCAGAGGTCAGTTCTATTTGGCTGCGTTACTTTCACACACAAGCTCAAATAACGCGACAGGATTAGACAAACCCTTGTTAGTTAACAACAGAAATGACTTTGAAACGTTTATCGATAGATTAAATGAAAGTGATATATTAGGTTATACAGACAAAAATAGGGCGACAATCAAATACACCGTTTCTGACCTTGCCTCCTAGGTTTCTGTCTTTGCCTCTTAGGTTTCTGCCCTTGCCTCCTAGGTTTCTGCCCTTGCCTCCTAGGTTTCTGCCCTTGCCCACGACCTCTCGAACCACGCACTTAACAAACTACAAACTTAATAAACCACAAACTCACGAACAACGAACTTAACAAACCACGAACCACGGACTTACCGAACCCTCAACTCACGAACCGCGAACCACAACCCCACGAACCATGGACTTAACGAACCATTAACTAACGAACCACGAACCATAACCCCACGAACCACGGACTTAACGAACCCTCAACTCACGAACCGCGAACCACAACCCCTACCAACCATGGACTTAACGAACCATCAACTAACGAACCACGAACCACAACCCCACGAACCACGGACTTAACGAACCATCAACTAACGAACCACGAACCACAACCCCACGAACCACGGACTTAACGAACCCTCAACTCACGAACCGCGAACCACAACCCCACGAACCACGGACTTAACGAACCCTCAACTCACGAACCGCGATCCACAACCCCTACGAACCATGGACTTAACGAGCCATCAACTAACGAACCACGAACCACAACCCCACGAACCACGGACTTACCGAACCCTCAACTCACGAACCGCGAACCACAACCCCACGAACCATTAACTAACGAACCACGAACCATAACCCCACGAACCACGGACTTAACGAACCCTCAACTCACGAACCGCGAACCACAACCCCTACGAACCATGGACTTAACGAACCCTCAACTCACGAACCGCGAACCACAACCCCACGAACCACGGACTTAACGAACCCTCAACTCACGAACCGCGAACCACAACCCCTACGAACCATGGACTTAACGAACCATCAACTAACGAACCACGAACCACAACCCCACGAACCACGGACTTAACGAACCATCAACTAACGAACCACGAACCACAACCCCACGAACCACGGACTTAACGAACCACGGACTTACCGAACCACGAACCACGACCCCCTAGTTTTCTGTCCTTGCCTCTTAGGTTTCTGCCATTGCCTCCTAGATTTCTGTCCTTGCCTCCTAGGTTTCTGTCCTTGCCTTCTAGGTTTTTGCCCTTGCCTCCTAGGTTTCTGACCTTGCCTCCTAGGTTTCTGTCTTTACCTCTTAGGTTTCTGCCCTTGCCGCTTAGGTTTCTGCCCGTGCCTCCTAGGTTTCTGCCCTTGCCTCTTTGGTTTCTGCCCTTGCCTCCTAGGTTTCTGACCTTGTCTCCTAGGTTTCTGACCTTGCCTCCTAGGTTTCCGCCTACATTTTTGTGATCTGGTGGTAATATTTCTCTCGGCCTATGGGAAGACCTTGACGAATTTGGGGAAACATGTGAACGTGACCTATGTTAAAGAGGGGGCCAATACAACAAAGTTGGTAAATAACCCCCTGTTTAAAACCATGACGCCTATTGGTGAAGACCTGTATGAGGTGTCGCTTGGAAAACGAAGTATCCTGTGGGATCTTCCTTCACAGATTGGTTTTTTCGTCTACCAGTACGCCAAATTGCGAATGTTGGAATTTTACTATGACTTCCTGGATAGATTCGTAGAGAGGTCCGACTTTCAACTCTGTGAAATGGATACAGATAGTCTGTGCTTGGCACTCAGCGAGTCATCATTAGAAGGGGTCGTTAAAAGGGATAGGGTAAACGAGTTTTTCTCCCAGTACGACAAATGGTTCCCTTCCGAAACTTGTGAAGAGAACGCTGGAGGCAATGTTAAAGAACGATCGTGGCAATGTTAGAGAACGCTCGAGGTAATGTTAGAGAACGATCGAGGCAATGTTAGAGAACGCTCGAGGTAATGTTAGAGAACGATCGAAGAACGCTGGAGGCAGTGTTAAAGAACGATCGTGGCAATGTTAGAGAACGATCGAGGCGTGATTTGTTCTAACTTTTTGGAGTTTGGAAGTAATTATCTGTTTGATGTGTCTAACTTTTATGAGTATGGGAGTAGATTTGTATGGTTTTAAGGTCGACTTTTTGACTATGAGCCTAAATTTGTGTGTTCTGGCGGTAAAATCTTGGTGATTTGGTCTAACATTTTGGACCTTGAATATAACTTCCTGCTCGTTGTATCCAACTATTTATAACTGTCATGGAACTCCTGGTTTTGCAGCAGGGGTCAAAACGCGTTCAAGTAACCCGCCACTTGTATTATTTCCCTCACCATTGATCCGCTAGGTGGATTGTATCAGGGGCCGAATCGATTTAAAGTAACCCATGCATCAGACTCGACAGCACTTCAAGTTGAAAATGAGGTCAGTTATCACGATAACAGTAATCCTCTTCTCTGATTAGTTAATCCAGAGGTCAGTCATTTCGTTGATGGGTGTCCGATAGAAATCTTCTTCTCTGATTGGTTAACCTAGATATTAGTCGAGAGTGGAATAGTATTGTCCAAATTTTATTTACCAGATTATATTTAAACTAGTCGGATGTGAGACTTCGTGTTATAAGCGCGCTTGATTCACGGACGTTTATTTTCATAGTACTGTTCAGTCTAGCGGTCTGTGTTGTAGTGGAATATTTTACGGTGTAAGTTGAATTTTTTTCTGTTTTTCTCTTAGCTCATAACGATGTGATAGGTTATCATTAAAGGAATTTCAGTGGTATTAATGGTGATGTGTATAAAGTACGTCTGTTAAGCCTTGTCGAGTGTATTATTCCTTCGTTTTTCATATGTTTATCTTATTGGTTCTTTAAAAAGTAGATATTTCAAGTCTTTTTGTAATTGATATACAATGTTATTAATGTGTTACACTGGTGGTAAGGTAAAAATACGAATGAAGGCGGAACGCTAGGCGAGGTAAAGAGAGAGAGAGAGAGAGAGAGAGAGAGAGAGAGAGAGAGAGAAAGAAAGGTGGAATGGTAGGAGAGAAGTCTAGTAGGGGTTAGAAGAGCGAGATAGAGAGAGAGAGATCAATGGAGGGAAATCTAGGCTGGAATAGTAGAGAGAGAGAGAGAGAGAGAGAGAAAGAGAGAAAAGAGAGAGAGAGAGAGAGAGAGATAGCGAGCCACTAACACCGAGGAACATATTTACACTACCAGCTTAGACTAACCAGTAATCTCTAACTGTTTCACCCTTATGCTTCATTTATGGTACAACGTTAAGCAGACACCCAACTACATAGCTATAAATATTTTCTAACGTCTACCTGGCGCGATAGCGTCACACCGAATCGAACTAATCCCCGATCCGATAGCACGCTGTCCGAAAACACTCGAGATAATCCCCGAGGGGTCATCCGCCAACACGCGATCCGCCCCGAGGTCATGTATAATCTACTAACCTATCACTATCGATCAAGTACATCAAGAGCTCCAAAGTCAGCACACATCAGACATAAACAGGTCACTTCCGGGGTCACCGAGACTAGAGGTCAACATCCGGACACGCGCGGTCATGGTTAACTCCCCTTGTCTCTCGTGTACATTTCGCGCGAAATTTGCGCCGCGCGCCGCCCTATATATCTTTGTTAATTTAGCGCCACAATTCGACCCAAATACAACATTGTATACTACTAGTGCATCATTTTTTGGTCGACCTCTACTTTCAGACGCTTCAAGAGCTCAGGTTGTGTTCTTCCATTCCTTCTAGCTATCTGCCATGTCTTGACCGTTTGTCTCTTGCTCCGCCAAGCTTCCTCGACATCTACGTTCCACCAAGGTCGCTGCGTCCATCGCTCCTGCCTCCTACGAGGGGCGCTCTGTTTCCTATGTCTGATTTTGCTAATGACGTCCTGGTCTGTTTTCTTGTAGTTGAATGTGTGGAGCTTTCTTTTCTGGCTTTTATTTCTATATATATCTATGAAGTTACCCCAATCAAATGAAAATTGGTTGAACATTATACGGAGCTGTAATCCATCAATAGTGAGTGTTGTCACTAGTACAACACATAACCTGGTAACATCTTTGCCGCTTATGTACAAACTGAATGACCTACCAACAGAAACAGTCCCCAGAAATACCATCGACTCACTTGCTAGAGGAATATTATTATTCACTATTTAGAGGAATAAAACCACTGGGAATTATGATATGGATATTACCCTAAAGGCATTACAGTTATCATTACTTAAGAGTTTCCACAAAATTCTGAACAAAGGCGACCACGGTGACTGAAACAACTATTGTGTGATCTCGTTGTTATCAAGAGGGAGAGTTATTGAGTTATTTGCGAGTCATCATCATTGCACTCCGAACATATCCATAGGTGCTCAGATCCCCTCTTCAGTAAGTCCCGCAGTGTCCAGCGACTGACGACTCCAGTTCTATGTTGGTTGATAAGTCTTCTTACACGGCCACTAAGTTTCTCATTTCTGGCTGTGCCCATCTTAACTCCCATCTCTTTCATCCGAAAGAGTGACGAGGAT
Organism: Megaustenia siamemsis; assembly: GCA_032433765.1. Lineage (NCBI taxonomy): Eukaryota > Metazoa > Mollusca > Gastropoda > Stylommatophora > Ariophantidae > Megaustenia > Megaustenia siamemsis. The sequence continues at coordinate 6,857,965 of JAVIAB010000059.1, read as the reverse complement.
TTGTGGTGGTCGAAGTCCTGTGCTCTTCCCACATCTCGGAGGGCATTGATGATGTCCGCCCAATCCATTGGTTAACCATCCTCAACGACAGCGCAGCTAGCCATCCTGTCCGCTCTTTCATTTCCCTGTACTCCCGAATGCCCAGGGACATAGACAAAAGTGACCTTAGGTATTTTTGACTTCGGAAAAATTATTACTGTTGAAGAACAGTATAGTCTTTACTCTTGACTTAAAGTGCACGCTCCGTTTGTACAAGTGTTGATAAATGTTCATTTAATTGTAGCACTTGTTTCATTGTTAGCGCAGACTCTTTGTGCGTATATATAAATATATAACATGCATAAAGAATAGTGCAGACTTTATTAATGTGTAATGAATATTGCACTTTAGATATAGTACTGATCTCAGTATTACAAACAAATGATAGGGCCGATACAACTACAACACAATTAGACGTTGTCCAGAAGCCTAAATGTACATCCACTTTGCAACATCTCACAACACACAGGCAGTTAGACATAAAAAAGAAATAAAAAAGTATAAAAAGACACGCACTAAAAGATATTCGTGTAAGCTAAATATGATTATACAACCTAAATGACGCAAATGAAGTAGTCAACATTAACTCATCGTGGAGCACGCGATTTTGTTGATGTTTTTTTTAATAGGTCGAGAATGTAGATGTGGAAAATAGAGTATTTGATTCGTAAACAAAAACTATCATCATTGTCTTTGTGTTACCGATGTTCAATTTCTGTCATTAGATTGTGATGTTTTCTGATGTCACAGTGGTTTGATGGTAAAACAAACTCCAATTTCATCTTCTAAATGATTCATCAAAGTCTGTGACGGTGGATGGGGCGGAAGAGTCAGAAATGATCAACGGCATTGAAAGCGAAAACAGCAAAGTGTGTGGTACACATGAGGCATATTCAGAACACGAAAGACGAATTTGGCAGACCACCGTGAAAGATATTGGAGCCTCATCACGTAACATTCCAAAGCAGGCCATGGAGTGAAATGCTAACTATTGTTTTAGGAATGAACTAAAAACAGCTACATGGAATGTTATGATCTTATACCAAAGAAAAGAAAGCAAACGATGAAGTTTTAAACCAACTAAAAATGAAAAGAGAACTACTAAGCACAAAATTAGAACAAGACATGAAATTTTGGGGGCATGTTAAAAGACACAACAGCCTAATAAAAGTAATGTTGGAAGGGAAAATACAAGGTAAAAAAGGCAGAGGCAGACGAAGACTAACATAGACGAGTAACGTCAAAAGATGGACTAGTCAACCTATAACAATCTACACCATCAAAGCCAAAGACAGAGTGGAATGGCACTCCATGGTAGCCAACCTTCGATGCGGAGACGGCACTCAATGATAATGATGATGATGAAATGATCCATACATCATTTCATCACACGAGAATGTATAGATGAATCATTTCATTGATTCATCCATACATTCTCGTGCCACAATTGTTCCCCAAACTGCTGCTGCCTCTAGATTGTAGTTTCATTAAATGACCTTTTATGAACTTTGACCAGACCTCTCTAAAACTTTTATGAATGATTACTCCATTTAAATTAAATATGTTGTTAATTTCAACAACAACAGCAGCAACAACAAATTTAGTTTATCAAAGTGTGCGACACAATTTCTAGATTTGTTACACGTTTACATTAAATTCCGTCATCAATATCAAGAAATAAAATTACAAAGAAATTATTAATTAATCTGAATGTTGATTTCAGAACGAGAAACAAAAAACTGAACTGTCATTCCCGCTGACGTAATCAGCTATCTGCGTCTGTGGTGACTGTATCTCGTTAGATAGGAGAACAGCGACAAGCTTCTGCCGAACACGAGATGGCTTGAATAAAGCCCAGTAAAGCAGATCCTACAAGTTGGAACAAAGAGCAAGGCCTTACTGATTGAAGTTTAAAGGCAACCATTGATGAAGCTTAGAAGATTAGCTCAGTAATAGGAGGCGAAGGCGCGCTTCCCAGCGGTGGAGCTGGAAGTTATCAGTGACCCACAGCTGATGGCTTGCGCCAGGATTGGTGAATTAGAACCATCAAGACCCTGCTCCACCTCTCAGTGGTGCCTCCAGTAACAGACTAACCTGTCTAGTCTGGCCAAGCGAGTAGGGATCGAAGAGGGAAGACAACCCGGTGCTCAAAAGTGTCATGCTGAAGTCGGATGTGTTGGGCCGAAAGACGCAAATATCACGGTTATACTGCAAAACACAACACAACGCAGACACACCCACTTAACGTCCTTTTAAGGGCGGATGACAAAGAGGTGTACTCCTTTAGTCATCGGGTGAACGCAAGCAAACAAGCTCAGTAATCGAGAGGTGAAGTGCAACGACATCATGTTAGATGTACCAGCGAGATCTGGTCCAAATATGTGCTCTGTAGTTCATGAAACTGCTGTCAGAAGACACGCAACATGAATATCTGACGTCATAAAGGTTGATCTTGGAAACACGCAAAATGAATATGTGACGTCATAAAGGTTGATCTCTGAAACACTCAAAATGAATATGTGACGTCATAAAGGTTGATCTTGGAAACACTCAAAATAAATATCTGACGTCATAAAGGTTACTCTTGGGGACTACTCAGAATGAATATCTGACGTCATAAAGGTTACTCTTGGGGACTACTCAGAATGAATATCTGACGTCATAAAGGTTACTCTTGGGGACACTCAGAATAAATATCTGACGTCATAAAGGTTACTCTTGGGGACAGTCAGAATGAATATCTGACGTCATAAAGGTTACTCTTGGGAACACTCAGAATGAATATCTGACGTCATAAAGGTTACTCTTGGGAACACTCAGAATGAATATGTGTGGTCGTAACATTTGCTCTTGGTTCAAACATCACTAAAATAGCTCAGCAAAAATATTAGAGCTGTAAACATATCGGTGACAGGCAGTAACAACTTAAATGATGGAGCTAGTGTTGTATAAAGTTCCACGCTGAAGATAAATAGACCAGCAAATGAACGCCAACTGTTATTCCAGGCATGTCCATTATGGGTCTTAAAATGGTCTCACCATACATAATTAAATAAATCTGTATTATTTAAAATTATACTTGATGTATGCAGGTATTGTTAATGTCACTAATGATCGAGCTAGCTGCATTTCTATAAGATTAATTTGGATCATGTAGCTATTCTAAATTGTATACACTTTAGGTTATATTTACTTTGAATACGTGAATTGTCACAGATAAAACGTTTCGTCATGTGTAGACAACGAAATTCACTTGCCTTAAATGAATGGGTTTGTCGAGGGGAGGTGACTCATAAAATAAGCGTCAGCAAAAGAGGAGAAGTTGATCAATAAATATTGAAAACAGATAATCAGTAAATAAAGATGAAATTATGATAAAGCAGCTATACCTGACCTCTGACGGGTAAATGTTGTAGTATAATCTACTTGTAAAAAAATTACCCCCGTCACGCCAAGTGGCGTATAGGGAGTATGGTCTTAGTGACCATAAATTTTACAGACCTTCGGCACATGATTTTTGGGGTAATGTGGTCGGTATACGCCCGTGTCACTTTAATTTCACATAAAGTAAAAATCCGGTACCCATAAAAGGCTGGGTGAACCCGGAAGCCGTCGGTTGGGATCGAACCCTACCTCTTGTCCTGTGTAGTCCAGTTCACTAACCACTGAGCTATCGAAGCTCCCATAATCTACTTGTAGCACCAAGTAAATAAACCTCATTAGATTAACATCTTTGAAAGTGGGGTCACGAGTGCGCTTAATACGAGAGTTATTTCCCTTCAAACTTATATAATACATTATTTAAAATGTGTCCAGTTTATCATTGGTGTTGCTCTTATGATCAGATCCAGCTTGAAGAAAACAGAGTGTTCAGCCACGGTGTAAGTTTAGCGGAAAAATCAGGACACACACGCATAAACTATAACCAGCTCGTCGTATGTTTTGATGTTCTTAACTTGAAACAGAACAAACAGTCGCATGATCGCTAGACTTGACCACTGAAGAGGGTACTTTGATCGAACCACCTGATCACAATTATATTATAGGAAATGGAAGTTAAGACACAGCCAGAAATGAAAAACTTAGTGGCCGTGTAAGAAGACTAATCAACCAACATAGAACTGGAGTCGTCAGTCACTGGACATTGAGGGAATTGCTGAGGAGGGGATCTGAGCACCTATTGACATGTTCGGAGTGCAACGATGATGGCCCGCAAATAACTCAATAACTCAATTATATTATAGGAGCGTATTTTATTTGATGCCTTCCTCAGCACATTAATTCCACTTCGTTTAAACTAGTTCACCTCAAACTCATAGAAAACTTCACTCCACTCAAACAGAATACTTGTCTACACATTACACCACATAGGGCACCATTCGAAGAAAACTTATTTCAAATTCATCGAATACTTTACCTCACATTTACATAAAGATTAATTAATTATTAATTCAAAAATCTTTGATCTCAGTACCATACAGCAGTTACGGGGAAATGTTTGTCAGTTGTTGTTTTCTGTCATATCAAGTGTCTCATTTATCAAAACATCCGAAGGAGGGAGACTTCCTGATATCATCATCAAGTGCCAAATGTTGAAAAAAAACAAGACCTCACAAGTTCAACCAGAAAGTGTACACATTAGTTCCTCTGAAGATTTTTTGGTTGAGTTCTTCTCCAGACATTGTTGAGTATGTTTGGTTTAATTCTTCTCCAGACATTGTTGAGTATGTTTGGTTGAGTTCTTCTTCAGACATTGTAGAGTATGTTTGGTTTAATTCTTCTTCAGACATTGTAGAGTATGTTTGGTTTAATTCTTCTTCAGACATTGTTGAGTATGATTGGTTTAATTGTTCTTCAGACATTGTAGAGTATGTTTGGTTTAATTCTTCTTCAGACATTGTAGAGTATGTTTGGTTTAATTCTTCTTCAGACATTGTAGAGTATGTTTGGTTTAATTCTTCTTCAGACATTGTAGAGTATGTTTGGTTTAATTCTTCTTCAGACATTGTAGAGTATGATTGGTTTAATTCTTCTTCAGACATTGTAGAGTATGTTTGGTTGAGTTCTTCTCCTGATGTTGCTGAGACGTAGATCTCGAGCAGTTTGTCAGGGAATCTGATCTCTCATTTTTCAGGAGATTAATGTTTGTTTGGGATTAGATCCATATAAGGACAGAGTAACTTAGAGATAAGAAGTCGGCCTCTGCTCAAGAAGGTTTCGAGTTCGGGTCACGCCACAAGTGGTGGGAATCTTTCACATAAAAATAACGATTTTTTCGTGTCTTTATCATCACCTTTGCTATTGGTAGTGAGATCCCAGGTAGATCCCTCTAGAATAGCAGCATAAAACAAGATGTGCTGTATACACCCTGCTCATGTTAAAAAAACTTTGACAGTTTAAAATCTGAGCAATATGTCCAACAAATAGCCGCTGCCAGATAAAAATGGTTAAATTAGAAATCTATCACAGATAGGGAGCAGCGAGGTGGTTAGGCGCAGATATAGGGAGAAGAGAACTGGCCTCCTAACCTCGAAATGTTGTGGCTCGGTAAATTGTATAGCTCACACACCTCGCCGCCCTGCCTTGATCTTGTTTCTTCTTCTTTTCTTTTTTCACTGATACCTAAAAGGTGTCGTGGTTATATCATTTGTCGTTCTTGAGCTGCTCGAACTGTCTGAATTAGTGATTTTCCTTTGTTGTTACATGTCTCTGTCACTGCATCTATCCATCTTCTTCTGGGTCTTCCTCGTGATCTTTTTCCATGCATTCTTGAGAAGAACGCCCTTGATGGTGATTGCCCTTCCTTGATGACGATATCAATTTCCTTTTTTAAAAATCGTCATTATTATCATTAGCTTTACTGCAGCTTCGCATTTATATGCATCTTTACCCCTTTAAACACCGCTGCTACTCAATGCTTGTATATCGTCCTACATGTGTATATCCTTATATATGCTTGTGTTGCTGTTTATTGTTCCAGCTGAAGGCCTTCTTGACCGCAACGTCGGTGTACGTTTTCTCACCTACGTAAAGCTGTTACCATACCACTTCTTTTTTCCCTTTAAAAAAAAACAAATCTTCATACTTCATTATTGACATCAAATACAATCTTGAAGTGGCACGAGGCTGCTACTTCTGCTTCATAGTTGGAACACATCGCCTCTCAAACATCAAACAATTCGTCGCATGGCATGTCTGACCAATGAATGACAACTTCCTGTTCTGTTGTAGTGGTGATCTTACAAGTAGATCCAACTGACCTTACAAGTAGATCCATCAGTCTATCTTCTCCTTCTTTCCTTCCTCATTTGCCGTTTAGCGTCGAGGGAAGATATAATTTGAGGTCTTTTGCCCTTCTATTCGCCTTTGCTGCTGTTATGTTTCCTAGTGTTTTTAATATTCCATCCATCCATCTTTTTCGTGGTCGACCATTGGGTCTGGTATTCTCACAACGTTTGTTGAAGGCTCGTTGTGTTGTGTTTTGATCTTTCTGCCTTGTCACGTGACCAAACCATTTTATTTGTTGTTTATTTATATATTCTTTGGCGGGAACTATTCCTAGCTTTTTTCTCAGTTCTTCATTTCTGATCTTATCTCTCAGACTGTTTCCTGTCATTCATCTAACACATTTCATCTCAGTAGAGGTTATTTTTCTTATTGTTCTTGTATCTTGGGTTCAGGTCTGGCATTGGTAGCACAGCGTTGGGATGAAGATTGTATTGTATAGTGCTCGTTTTGTCTCCAGAGTTATTTCCTTGTTGGACAATAGTGGTGATAACTGTCCGATGATTTGACAAGCTTTGTTGCATCTTGATTCTATCTCTGCTGTTTGTGAATTATCGTTTGTCACTAAACTTCCTACGTATCAGTCTATGCAAGTATCAATTATTCTTGGATGAAGCTGATGTGCTCATGAAACATACGGGATTAGTTACAAAGCACATAACAATTTTAGATTCATATAAACTACTTCACTTCGCTTGCATAGACTAAGAAAGAATACCTTTTTTTGCAAGGCAAAGCTGAAGCTCTGGGCTGTTGAAAAAGTTGCCAAAATAAACTTTGTGGTTCTTCTTTTCTGGCACAACATCACATAACCGCAAAACCACATTTCCGCTTTCACCACAGTTCATGTTTTGGTCAGGGCATCCTTTCTCCTCACCGGTGTAAACTTCTATGTTGTAAGGAAAGCCAGATACTCCTGACAGAACAAATAGTTTATAACCCCATCTGTGAGGTTTCTTTGGAATGTACTGTTTCAGACTGTGTTGACCTTTGAAAGCACACATTTGCTCATCTACAGAGAGACTTTCTTCAACAGATACTTGTTTGAACTGTTCATTCAGCATATCAAGCAATGGTCTTATCTTGCAGAGACGATCAAATCCAGGTTGACCACGTTGAGCTGCTGTACTATTGTCATTAAAATGCAAATATCTCTTAATCTCTTCAAACCGATTGATCGGCATCTTACTTGTTATGACATTAATGTTTACCTCTGGTTTCCAATACATGCGTGTATTGGGAAGCTGAATCAACGACATCCACAACAGAACTCCTAGAAACACTTCAATTTCAGAATTGTCAATGTCCAAAGGTTTTTCAGGTCTACATTGAGTTGCATACAGGCAAGTCTGTAATGCAATATGTCTAATTATTTCTGTTGTGAATATAAACTTAAAAAACGCATATGGTGTTTGAAAGTTCAATATGTCCTCAGACAGGAGACTATCTCCCAAAAACATGCCCTCATCAGGCACAAAGCTCTGAGGTTCATGTCTCCAGCTGATGCCAATCTTTTTTTTTTGTAGCAGTTGTTTGACCAACATTCTTTTTTTTTATTCTGGCTGCTTGGGCCAGGCTGAACAGAGATTATGTCAGTTAGCTGATCAACATCATTTTGATCCTCAAGTTGAGGAGCGTTATAAATATGTGTACCTACTTTCTGTAGTAGGTCTAATTCATCACAATCAGAATCAGCAGATAAATTGCTATCTTCACTACTGGACGGCAAAAATCTTGATATCTTTGGTGCAGAGCTGCCATCAAATGTAGCTGTATTCATTATAGATGATCATAATCACACTCGTTCAGAAAGCACTTGAAAATGAAAACGATAGACTGACACTTTTGTTGTGTTTCTGAGCCAGCCTGACGAAGTGGAATCCCCGGAAGCGTGTGTAGTTTTACTGCACAATGTTCCACATCTGGCACAAAGCTAGAAACGCGAATTAATCAATACTAGTTAATTGTTTTGCTCTAATGAAGTGTTAATTTTGATAAATAATGTGATAGTTCTATTAAATAATTTTTTATAAAACTCTAGCACTGAGAATAAGAATAGAAACAGTTCAACACATTGACCAAAGCCACAGACAAAGCGTATGTTCCGATGAGTCACCAATAACGAACTCTAACTTCTTCACTGAAGATTTAAAGAAAGGGAGAACACTCAAATCATTTAGCTATGTATCCTAGCTACCTCTTCTGTGTTTGTAGTACATTTTTGCATTCATTCTTACTTATAGGTGTACCGTTATTCGGTATGTGCCATATCTGGCACACTATGCAGTAGAGGGTTAATACCTCTCCACCCCCCCCACACACACACACGCATACGATTATATTTTAACCACAAACCCGCGACAACAACCAGTTCCCCTTACATTGTGAATGAGTATACCCTGGCCTTGCTCTTTGTTCTTAATTCTATATTGTGTCACTCTCACGTTCGTGCAGAAGGTAACGTTCATCATCTTCACTTCCGCCAAGTCTCTACCCACGTTAATTGGAGCACACGCTGACTTTTCCTGCACCAACGAGATATCACTGATTATATGATGATTATATGATGATTATATGGTGATTATATGGTGATTATATGATTAAATATAACTGATTCGGTCTGTGAGGAACAAGAACTTTTAAATGAATGTCCAATACATTTCTTCTCTGTCGCACTCAGCCACTAAAGTGGTTTTCATTTCTATATGAATTCTTATTGAACAATTTCACCAACACTCTTACCATTGGTTTCTCATTTACAAAGCCTTTAACAATGAACTTATAGTAAAGTGTTTGTGACATATAATTCATCATCAAAAGGTGTGGTTATCTACACGTCAACGTTATAATATATTCTGTCACCTACCCTACCTCGGCATCTTCCTAATTATCTTAGTTAACGTGTCTTCAATAGGATTTTCATAATGACTCTCTGATGGATTGTCGTTCTTAGTCTACCTTGTAGTTGGTCTTAATTAGGCCGATGTATTAAAGTATACAACAGCTTTCTTCTTGTGAATATGTCCAATCATCAGTAACACACGCTGTTTTCTCAACGTCACTTTCAGATATTGTTACACAGACTAATCAATGCATTCCCCCCTCCCCTTTCCAACTAACTTTGTTGTCTGCTTTATCCCTGGGGATGTGAACATCAATCGTCTGATTATTCGTCCTTGGCTTAATTAAGTTATAGTCCCATCCTTCTGTCCATTTCTTGCACTTTTGTACTTTACTACAGCCTGGGAAGGTGAGGAATGTTGCCTCGCATCTGAGTTTAGATGCTTGAGGTGACACTATACAGAAATCTCCGAACATTTTTGGATAGGCAGCCGAGCACATATGGGTGGAGACTCGCGTGCTAAGACGCCGGTTCAAGTCTCGTACTTTACCTTTACCTTTACTACAGCCTTACCTTATGTTCAGAGATTACTTCACACACACACACACAGACACATAGAGAGAGAGAGGGAGAGAGAGAGAGAGAGAGAGGGAGGGAGATTCATTCACAGGATACATTACACTATGCAAAATGGATACTTTAAGTTCAAAGAATATGTCAATTTACGATCATAGTAACTTTTTTTCGGACTGACAGACTACTTCACATAGCATTCATATAAGGCTTCACTTCACATAGCATTCATATAAGGCATCACTTCACATAGCATTGATATAAGGCCTCACTTCACATAGCATTCATATAAGGCTTCACTTCACATAGCATTCATATAAAGCCTCACTTCACATAGCATTCATATAAGGCCTCACTTCACATAGCATTCATATAAGGCCTCACTTCACATAGCATTCATATAAGGCATCACTTCACATAGCATTCATATAAGGCCTCACTTTATACAACACTCATATAAGGCTTCACTTCACACAGCATTCTTATAAGGCCTCACTTTATACAGCATTCATATAAGGCCCCACTTTATACAGCATTCATATAAGGCCCCACTTTATACAGTATTCATAAAAGGCTCCACTTTATACAGCATTTATATAAGGCCCCACTTTATACAGCATTCATATAAGGCCTCACTTCATACAGTACTCATATAAGGCCTCACTTTATACAGCATTCATATAAGGCCTCACTTTATACAGCATTCATATAAGGCCTCACTTTATACAGCATTCATATAAGGCCCCACTTTATACAGCATTCATATAAGGCCTCACTTTATACAGCATTCATATAAGGCCTCACACTATATAGCATTCATATAAGGCCTCACTTCATACAGTACTCATATAAGGCCTCACTTCATACAGTACTCATATAAGGCCTCACTTTATACAGCATTCATATAAGGCCTCACTTTATACAGCATTCTTATAAGGCCTCACACTATATAGCATTCATATAAGGCCTCACACTATATATAGCATTCATATAAGCCTCACTTCACATTGCATTCATATAAGGCTTCACTTCAAATTGCATTCATATAAGGCCTCACTTTATACATCATTCATATAAGGCCTCACACCATATAGCATTCATATAAGGCCTCACACCATATAGCATTCATATACGGCCTCACACTATATAGCATTCATATAAGTCCTCACACTATCTAGCATTCATATAAGGCCTAACACTATGTAGCATTCATATAAGGTCTCACACTATGTAGCATTCATATAAGTCCTCACACTATGTAGCATTCATATAAGGCTTCACACCATATAGCATTCATATAAGTCCTCACACTATATAGCATTCATAAGGTAAAGGTAAAGTACGAGACTTGAACCGACGTCTCAGCACGCGAGTTTCCACCCATATGTGCTCGGCCGCCTATCCAGAAATGTTCGGAGATTTCTGTATAGTGTCGCCTCAAGCATCGAAACTCAGATGCGAAGCAACATTCCTCACCTTCCTAGGGTAATACCCTGGTACCCATTTTTGCCAACGGCTGGGTCGACCGTGGGGGTATTTTTTTTTCCAACCACAAGTACAATTCACACTGCTCCCAGCGGGAATCGAACACGGGTTGTCCGGACGTCGGTAGTCAAGTCGTGTGGATTTCCCAACTCGGCTACCGAGGCCCCCATAGCATTCATATAAGGCCTCACACCATACAGCATTCATATAAGGCCTCACACCATATAGCACTCATATAAGGCCTCACACTATATAGCATTCATATAAGTCCTCACATCATATAGCACTCATATAAGGCCTCACACCATATAGCATTCACATAAGTCCTCACACTATGTAGCATTCATATAAGACCTCACTTTAGACAGCATTCATATAAGGCCTCATTTTAGACGGCATTCATATAAGGCCTCACTTTAGACAGTATTCATATAATACCTCACTTTAGACAGCATTCATATAAGACCTCACTTTAGACAGCATTCATATAAGACCTCACACTATATAGCATTCATATAAGACCTCACTTTAGACAGCATTCATATAAGACCTCACACTATATAGCATTCATATAAGACCTCACTTTAGACAGCATTCATATAAGACCTCACTTTAGACAGCATTCATATAAGACCTCACTTTAGACAGCATTCATATAAGACCTCACTTTAGACAGCATTCATATAAGACCTCACTTTAGACAGCATTCATATAAGACCTCACTTTAGACAGCATTCATATAAGGCCTCATTTTAGACGGCATTCATATAAGGCCTCACACCACATAACATTCATATAAGACCTCACTTCACATTACATTCATATAAGACCTCACTTCACATTGCAGTCATATAAGACCCCACTGTATACAGCATTCATATAAGGCATCACTTTATAGGGCATTCATATAAGACCTGTCTTCACATTTCATTCATATAAGACCTGACTTCACATTTCATTCATATAAGACCTGACTTCACATCTCATTCATATAAGTCCTCACTTCTCATTACATTCATATAAGGTCACACTTCACATTGCATTCATATAAGGTCTCATATTATATAACATTTATATAAGATCTCACTTCATACAGCATGCATATGATGTCTTCACTTCATATAACTTTCATATAGAGCATCACTTCATATATTAATATGCGGCTTCACATCATATAACATTCATATAAGGTTTAAATTCATATAGCATTCATATAAGGCATCATTTTACATTCTCCTTCTTCTTCTACCTTTTTCAGCTCCCAGTGGAGCATAGGTCTTCAACAAAAACTTTCCAAGTCGTTCTGTTTTTTTACCATTTTTTAAGATCATTCCATGTTTTCCCCATCATCTTCATCTCTGCTTCTATCTGTCTTCTCCAAGAATTCCTTGGTCTTCCTCTTTGTCTTTTCCCCTGGGGATTTCAAAAGAGGGCATGTTGTGTAATACTCTCAGTTGGCTTCCGCAGTGTGTGTCCTATCCAGCGCCATCGTCTTCGCTGTATCTCGTTATCCACTGGTGTTTGACTGCTACATTTCCATAACTCTATGTCATTTCACAATGCATTCATATATTTTTCACTTCATATAGCACTCATATTCACTTCACATTGTATTCATATAAGGCTTCATTTCATATAACATTCATTTTAGGCCTCATTTCATGTAGCATCGTTATAAAGCTTCACTTCGCACTCATGTTAATGCAAACTTCATATATTCAACTCTTCATAAATGGCAATATGAATTCAGTCAATACCTTAAACGGGCCTGAAACAAACTGATAATAGAAGGAGATAATCAATGAAAGGGTATAGGTGACCCTGTACAAGAGAATAATGATAAACAATTTACAGAGATAACACTTTACTCCGTTCTTCGATCTGTAAGTACAAAAATACCAAAATAAACACTCTCGAATGGTTATCAGATTGCGGTGTTGCATAGCAAAGAGATATCTCTCTTACTTGTTGATAAAATGAATACGGTTTTATAATGCTGTGTACACGTGAACATTTTTAGAATTAAAAAAAATAAAACTTCCGGGTCCGTCCGTCCCCCCCCCCCCCCCCAGAAAACCGCCTAAAACACATTTTTTGTTTAACTTCCCCTAACAATTTAAGAAGTAAAGAGGTTCTGAGCTAACACTTTTATAAGGGGAGAGACTACAATGCTTGGGGCTTGCTTTTCTTTCACTTACTGGCATAAATGGCACACATATTTTGGCACATCGTTTTGTTTTGCTGGCACCCTTTCACTTACTGACACAAATGGCCCGCACATAATATTTCGACACATCATTGCTGTTTTCGCCCTTTCATTTACTGACACACATGGCCCGCACATAATATTTTGACACATCATTGCTGTTTTCGCCCTTTCATTTACTGACACACATGGCCCGCACATAATATTTTGACACATCATTGCTGTTTTCGCCCTTTCATTTACTGACACACGTTTCTTAAAAAAATAGAAATTGAACGCCCTTTTTGTGTTGACCTTTTTGAGAATTTCCTCGCTGGTCTTTTTAGCTGTCCAGGAAACTGTCAACATTCTTCTTAGAAACCACATCTCTGTTGCCTCTAATCGTCTTTTAATTTCTATGTTTACTGTCCATGATTCGATTCCATAGGTCAGAATTAACTCTATATAGCACCGATGAACTCTCTTTTTCACTTCTGTTGGCATAGCTATTGAGTTATTTGCGGGTCATCATCATTGCACTCCGAACATGTCCATAGGTGCTCAGATCCCCTCGTCAGCCATTCCCTCAGTGTCCAGCGACTGACGACTCCAGTTCTATGTTGGCTGATAAGTCTTCTTACACGGCCACTAAGTGTCTCATTTCTGGCTGTGCCCATCTTAACTCCCATTTCCATCATCCGAAGAAGTGACGTGGATCTGTGTTTGTCGAAGTCCTGTGCTCTTCCCACATCTCGGAGGGCATTGATGATGTCCCCCCGATCCATTGGTTGCCCGTCCTCAACAACAGCGCAGCTAGCCAACCTGTCCGCTCTTTCATTTCCTCGTACTCCCGCATGTCCAGGGACATAGACAAAGGTGACCTTACGTATTTTGGATTTCTGCAACGACTCTACCCATGGCATGCGTATAGAGCCCGCCTCCACTTTTTTTATCATGCTCATCGAATCACTCAGTATACATGCGTTAGTCTTGTGACTAACCAATTATTTGCCTTGGTCGCTGCCATCGCCTCCATTGCCATGCTACTCGTGGTCACGACGTATGCACCACTGTCTTCCTTGACTATTCTGCCTGCCGAGCGTGCTGTAAATGCCCATGCACTTCTTTGGTGTCGTATTACAGATCCGTCTGTATAGATGACTGCATCTTTCTCATCGGTGTTATCGCAGATGAGACCGTTGACCTCAGCATTAACCACGACCGGGTTCTGTTCCCTACTTTTCCTGTCGAGTGTGACAATACACGAGAAAGTCCCCTTGAATGACGTAGGCACCGGTATCCACTCCTCACCAACGCTGATATTGGTAAGTCCACAGACCTGTTTGATGACATTTTCTGCTCGACCCACCCATGATTTACTTCTTTTTAGCCTGGCACCTTTCACTGTGTTGAGCACGTGGTGCAATGGATGCTCTGTATCTGTACTAATCTTCAGGTATGCTCGTGCTCTCCAGATCTTGATTCTGTCATCCATGGCTGGCATAGTTTTGTTGCATAAGATATTTTTCATTTTCTGAAATACTATTTTGGCCTGAGCTATTCTGCTTATTTATGTGGTGCATCTTCCATTTGATGTTATTATTGTGCCCAAGTATTTGACGCGTTACACTTGTTTCAGATTTGTCCTGTTTATTTTTATGCTGCATAATGGGGATTATTGTTTCTTTGATATGACCATTACTTCTGTTTACTTACTATTCAGACTTAGACCTTTCTTGTTGCTTTCTTTTACTATTACGTCTATCATTTCTTGCAGTTATTTAATTATAGACGCTGAAATCAGAAATGAAAAAAGTCATCATTAATAATAATAGTACATGTAGTAATGTAACTCTTTATAGACTTTCAGTCTGTTCATACACATCTATCTATGGTATTAAGGTCTGTGGTCTGAAAATAAGCACCCAAGAATTGAAAAAGTTTTTAGCATTACGAGTATGGGGCGGTTGTGGTTAAAATGATGTTAGCTGTCTATAATTCACAAATCTGAAAATGTCACAAAATGTGGGTGATTTCGGCAAAAGCCCTCTCAGCCCGTAGGCCTTAGTATCTATTGATGGCAGTTGATTAAAAAAATGTCGGGAAAATCCGAAAGGTGTATCTCATTTTTGCTGTAAAGATATTGGGAGATCAAAAAGTTGTAGTCCTACGATAAGATTATTCGATCTAATTTATTTTTGTTTCAAATCTCATTATCCATCAAGTGTTTTGTGCAAGAATTAATGCAAGTCTTCAGTATTTTTATTTTTAGGCAACAATTGTTTTCTTCTTAAAGTAAACAGGTTTCATATTCTTACAAACTAACGCACGTAGCGCCGAAAGAGTCGACATACTATAACGCACAGTAACGATTACGAAACTGTCGGGGCCATTCATCAATGACTCATTTACTGTTGCTACCTACTAAGAACGGCCCTTTATTAAGTTTACGACTCATCTGAAAAGATTATACAGTACCCTTTTGCTGTTCTACGACTCTGCAAGGTAAGACTTTGTTTGCTACATTACACAATGTTTTTTTTTTTCTTTTTGTTACGATATATTATAATATAATATGACCGTTGGCATCATGACACACGGTTAGTTTTAAGCAATCATAAGTCAGTAGTTTGATAAAAAAAATGGTAGTGTCTTATGCTGGATGCTGCTTTGCTGAACGATATATTAAGTTATATTTATATGACTATGTCTCTACTATAAGTTATTATGTATGTAATATGTTATTATTATGCTATGCAATGAGATTAAATGAGACAGTTCAGACTGGGAATGTAATTAGTGAACTACAGTTACTCCGTTTATGGAATACAAATTGGGCAGGTGGGCGTGTCATCCTTGTCTGACAGTATTCTTGTTTGTTTGATGAATCTGTTGTTTGGTTATCTTGGTGATCATCTGATATTTATTTATCTTTCTTGTTACTTTGTACTTTCATTTCTATAGACACATAACTTATCATGGTAGTTTTTGAACAAATTTAACAGTCTTTATTATTGACATCTCCACATGGTTTAACAACATGTCTCTGGTACAATCAACAAGTTCTAAAGTTCTATTATCAATCTTGATGTTACTTTATCGTTACTTTGTAGAGGCCTATTGGCGGTGGTTATCACAAGTAACTTCCGTGATCGTAATAATGTACTTTGTCAATATATATATATATATATATATATATATATAATAATAATAATAATAATAATAACTACCTGAGGCAGTTTTTAAAATTAGTCTGACTTTACATTCTTGTTGTTGCTTCTAAAATCTACGAGGGAACTCATTATCTAACTCCTAATCCTAACTTCTGCCTTGTGGCAGGTATTTAGTCTCTTCTACTACATTCTCTCTGATGTGTCCCCTCCGCTTCGTGGGTGCAAAAGTTCCCTCTTCAGTGATGAAATGCTAAGTGCTTGATAAGTCTTCTCGGGGTCTTTTTGAGTTCATCTCAGCCACTCCCACCTGGCTAAGGATCATGGGAATCTAATCTATAGTCTCATTATCATTCGTCTGCGTCCAATCACTATTTCGTTAACCCCGCCTTCTAATTATGCCCATAGTCTCATTACTTGAGGAGTCCTGCCATCAGCTATTAATCCTCCTAACCTTCGCATTATCTAACAACCAAAGCTTTCATTGGCCCTTGACCAAGTGTGGCGATTTCTCTGTCAGAATTCTTTCAACTCCCGTCTCTGGATTTCAAGGCCTTTGCCGACATAGGAATTTCCCCTGAATTCGCTCGACTCGGCACTTCAAAGAATGTTTCAGGGCTCGATTCAACGTAGCGATATCATGTCAACACGTGTCGGACACCTGTTAGTACGGAGTCCATCGCTATTATCCGTTACATTACGTAACTTCGTCTGGCCAGCAGAGAGTTCTGTCTGGGCTCCCACATTCAGACTGAACACCTTTTCGTACCTTCTGCGCAATCTGATAACTGTTACGCCTCGGCGTCTGAGTTCGGTGGACTAACTTATGCTTGCTAATTCTTAAGTCTTCGTATCACACTACGCCGACCTCAACTTATTCTTCCTCTCATTTTCGCTATCGCATCATTCTTTTATTCTCTGAATCAGTCACACTATCACACTTGCAGCAGAAAAGAAAATGCTATAGTTTGGTTTAACTTAATAATGAATGGTACTTGACTAAGAGTAGGTAGTAGCAGTAGCCTCCGTCAGTCATAGTTGGCGATGGATTTTGCAGCGCCCCTATGAAATGTTTTTATTTTTTATTTTGCCGTATATTCTCATTTTTAAAAAAAATATAAATCTGTCTGGTTCTTGCAAGAATTAGATCTTTAGAGTGTGTTTCCAAAGATTGCGGTCTGCAGCTATTTCTTCACAGGCTGCAGGGTTTATGTTCAGAGTCTTCTCTCATGTTTACAGACGTCTATAAATCGAAGTTTTGGGCCCCGCCTGGTTCTTTTGCCATCTGCGAGTTGTCCATAGAGTATATCGTTTGGTATGCAGCCATCTTGTAAGATGTAAGTGGCCAAGGTGTATGCATATATAAGATGTATGCAGCCATCGTATAAGATGTAAGTGGCCAAGATGTATGCATATATAAGATGTATGCAGCCATCATATAAGATGTAAGTGGCCAAGATGTATGCATATATACGATGTATGCAGCCATCATATAAGATGTAAGTGGCCAAGCCAACGTAACCTACGTTGTTCGAGGAGCATATAGATGTTCGGGGGACCTGTGAGAGTGAGGACATTACGTTTGTCACCTTGTCCTTCCCGGTGAGACCAAAAATACAGCGTTGACATCGGTTATTGAATGAATGTAGCCTTTCTCTTTAATAAAAGTAATGCAAGCTAAATAGTATAGGACTATTGGGAAAGCTGAATTCTCAAAATTTACCCTTCCTTCAATTTTATGTGGAATAGATATCTACTAAATTAAAAATAATACATAACAACACATT
Source organism: Megaustenia siamemsis (assembly GCA_032433765.1). Taxonomy (NCBI): domain Eukaryota; kingdom Metazoa; phylum Mollusca; class Gastropoda; order Stylommatophora; family Ariophantidae; genus Megaustenia; species Megaustenia siamemsis. Next base: position 6,839,599 of record JAVIAB010000059.1, on the reverse strand, counting down.
TAGGCTGTGTTTGTGGCAGTGAATAACAAAATGTGTTCAATGAAATGAGTTTTAACTCCAGATTTTACATTTCACGATTAAAAAATTTCTCAAATGTTTTCTTCCAGCTAATATTTCATTATATTGCTTTTACTAGTTCAGGATCATCAACCATTGTCTTTCCATGTCTTATTTCTAGAAAACAAATCTTAATTTTGCAACAGGGTGTTTTCATTTTTGAAACACATTCTGGAATTAAACATGCATTTTCCTACTTCAGTCTTCACCTGTTGCCATTGATCCCAACTGTTTGAAGCTGATGACTGTTGTACAAACCAACCCAAAATAAAAATATATATAAAAAAAAACTAATTGTGACAAGTCAAAGTTGCTACATTCATTATGAAAGAATAAAAATATATTAATATAAGTTGCTCGGAGGTAAGGAGTTAATATAAATCATTAATTTACAGTCTTTATAGAAGTAGAGAAGCTTGTCGGCTTTGTTTAGTAAAACATACGTGATGTCATTCCAATAAATATAAATATAGACCTTTCTTTATGCAGATGAAAATGGACTTTCCTTTATTTTTCATAATTTTACTCCAAGCAATATTTAACAACAATATTTTGTGTCACACTAGAATGACCATGAATATTAATCAGAAAGTAGTGGCATCAAAAGTCAAGTTGCTCACAGAACAGATCGATTTTCTTGTTGAAATGAAAGATCGTCTACAAACTTTGATTGAGGATGCCAATGAGGTATGATGATGTGATGTTTTTATTATATATTTGTTATTGTGATTCTTTCTGACCAATGAGGCATGTGATGTTTTTATTACATATTTGTTATTTGTTATTGTGATTCTTTCTGACCTGAAAGGTCCGAGCTCTATCTCCAGCAGTGGCGGATTTTTTCGGACTGACAAGGCTCCGGGGTTCACCTAGCCTCTAAAAATGGGTACCAGAGATTTTTCTGGAAAGTAAAGGCGGCCTGGCGTGATACCGACCACATCACCCAAAAAATATGGCCACTAACAGCCTATTCCCCATATGCCTAGGAAGGCGTGAAGGGAACCTTTACTTGACTTGACTTATTGTGATTACAAAGTTAATATGAGAATAGCTAGAGAATGAAATATGACCAACAGAAAAAAAAACTTAGGAAAATATTTGCTACACTTAAAGTGAGGAAAGGGAACAGGCAAGCAGTCCTGTGGTAAACTGGTGGGAGCAAGTGGTGGGCTGTAGTACACACTCCTACAGTGTATGGTGGCAGCTTTACAAAGGAAGACAACACAGATTATTGATGTTCCAGTCTACAAGAATCTCTCCTTAGAGAACAGGGACAACAAAAAATGAACAGACAAGGCAAGGGAAATATACTCTCATGATCCTACATGTTAGGAAGTAGCTACAGCTGGTAAAACAAAGAAAGAGAAAATATAATCAAAAAGAAACGTATGTAATGGAAATATACTACACTACGTGTTAGGATGTAAGTAAACAAGGGAGAACAAAGAAAGAAGAAATATAATGAAAAAAATACAAGAGAGAAAAACTTAGCTGTGTGGTAGAAGTCGAACATCCTCACCGGACGAATGCTAGAGAGGTAATACGAAAATGTCAAACAAGAATTAAGAAGAGGGAAGCAAATCTAGCTATATGTTAGGGATATGATAAAAACTGAAAGGATGGAGTTGGGGACGGTAATGGGCAGAGGAAAGGAAAGGGGGGGGGGGGGGGGGAATTAGGGATAGGAAGATGCGGGCACAGGGGGGATAAATGTGTGTGAGAAAAGTTTAAAATGAAAACAGAATAAGCTTGTATTCAGTTATTATTTTATTGTTTCACATTATTTTGAGAAAAGATGAAAGATTTCAAATAAAGTTTAAAAATAGCATTTTGATTAGGAGGGGAAATTCATAAAAACAGGCACGTGATAGTGAATGATGTCTAACAAAATAAAGAGAACAATTTTTTTTACTAAATTCATTATTAAAAGAAAGATATATCATCATCATCATTATCATGTGCCGTACCGATTGGCGTTGGCGATCATGTCCTTCTACAATCTTCTATCTACAGTGCATCGTATGAGTTCTGTTGTTGACTGTTTTCCATGCCATGACACCAAGCTATCCAGTATTTTCTCTCTTTGTCGTCCACGATCTCTCTTTCCTTTTATTTTGCCAGTTGTAACCAAGTATTCCAACTTTCCTCTTCTCATGATGCGCCCAAAAAAATGTTGATTGGAAAGATATATAGACAACAAATAACATTATTTGCTCAACTGGAGAAAACGCTTTGTGATTTCACAACATAAAAAACATATACAAGAAGAGATGAATGAGACAGATCTAAAGTAAATGAATAGACAACAACAAACAAACTCTACAACAGTTTCAAATGATAATAGTTGATGCTACCAGAAGTGCAAGATTTGGAACTGGGAATCCTGCTTTAAAAGCTGAAGTGGAGTATGAGTGGAAGTAAAGTAAAGAGGTAAAATATAGTAACAGAACAATACAAATAGAATAATTTTGACTATCAAATTTATTTTAACATTCATCTTTTCTTTCAAGACATACATTTTTTTAAGTTAAAGGCCAGTTATATTTTGAATACAGATACTTTTTTCAATAATTATTTGTTTCCATAATTTTTTTAAAAATGATTAGTTGCTGAAGCTGGCTACATCATGGCTAACAAATGATAAAGGAGCACAGAGCTACACATTTGCTGAAATAAGCAAGATGATTGAGGACAAGGTTGTGTCTCTGATGAGTAGCAATGAATTTTCTGGTAAATATCAAACACTAAAATACACATTTTTGTGGTATAGCTGGTTTAGGTTCAGTACAACATATATATCAAGAACGGAACTTTCGGCATATATGGAAAAATGTAGAGTCCATTCAGAAATTGTCCAAATTCAAAATCAATTTTCTCTGAAACTATTCTGTGGATGGCTATGAAATTTTGGTTGCAATCTTATATTCTCTCAAACCCTAAAATATATATTTTTTTATTAATAAAGTGATCTAGTGTAGGATTATGCTTATATAGCATATGTAAAAAAAAAACACACAAAAGACATTAAGGACAGAAAATGTAAGGTTTCAATAATTGTCCCATATTCAAATTTTAAGTGAAAAAACAATCACATAGTTTTAAAGTGCATAGGAATAATACAGCGTTGACACTAACAGAATTTAGAGTCAATTACAGTGAAATTGTAATGTGTGATGTGTAGTACTGTAAAATCGCATGTTTCTTGCACACTATTTGTTTTTGTACACAATTTATATAAATAATACTCACATTTGCAAAATCCACGTTGCTTTTGGACTTAATCCTTACAAATTCTTAGGGTCCAGGAAAATCTAAGATTGCATGCCAAAAATGATGATATTATGCCAAACAGTTTATGAGAAAATTGATATTGAGTTTGGGCATAAATTTGTGAATGGACTATAGAAGATTGTACATCTGAGCACTCCTTACTGTTAAGTGGAGTCAGTCTATGATTAGTGAAGTTGATTGCAGCCGAGCTTAGAGTGGAATAGTGAACATCAGAACCACATCTTATATGTCCTGTCCTGACTTAGATATGCTCGCTGTTACCTGTATTCTTTAACATCTACATATCAAAGCATACAAAGTGACCACCATTTTGAACAGAGTTGATATCCCCTGTGTTGACACTATCTTCATGCAATGCACAGGCCTGCAGGGCAGGTCATATAACCTGCATGTCAAACTACTGACAACAGAAGACTATTGTATGGAAAGCTGCAGTAAGATACATGCCAACAAGAAAGAACTACCTTGTGTATATCTCTTTGACTTGAGGCTACATCCTGTGAGACAAACAAAAGGGCACTTGACAAACAATGGAGACTAGCTAGAAAGACTTTTGAGTGGATCCTCCACCAGCAGCAACTATAACATGTCCCTACTGGTCCTAGTTTATTTTGGAACCACATTAGGCTTAACAGTCCTATTCACATACATAGAGTAATCTAACAACAGGATGAAATGAGTTGGTCATCATCATACATAACGGCCAAACATCAGTACAGCAAATATTCACCCATAAGAACGAAGAGCAGAGTAATCATTTTTATTGGTGGTATACTCACATACGGAACATGCTCAGAGAGAAATGAGGCAGTCTATGACATTTGAAAGTCAATCTTAGAGTGGTGTTACTACTCCAGCTAATATGTATTTTCCAACAAAGCCCTCACAGAATGGTTCACTTTAAAGAACACATTTTTTTGTTATGACTCTCCCTGGTTCCGTAGTCAGATCATTGAGAGATGTGAGTCAGATCATTGAGAGATGTGAGTCAGATCATTGAGAGATGTGAGTCAGATCATTGAGAGATGTGAGTCAGATCATTGAGAGATGTGAGTCAGATCATTGAGAGATGTGAGTCAGATCATTGAGAGATGTGAGTCAGATCATTGAGAGATGTGAGTCAGATTATTGAGAGATGTGAGTCAGATCATTGAGAAAGACATCACCAGATTGTAAGTCATTTGCAGAATGTTGAATTCACCACAGCCCATCTGAAAGAATCTATATCTAACCAGATAGCCTACTTTTGTTCTTTTGTTCCAGGTCTTGGTGCCTTAAAACAACCTTCCTCGGTGTGTTATAGTATTTTAATTTCCTCTCTAGAATTACTTATATAAGCTAGTTCATTTCAATGTTTCATCATTGAGTGCCATAACTAGTTCATTTCAATGTTTCATCATTGAGTGCCATAACTAGTTCATTTCAATGTTTCATCATTGAGTGTCATAACTAGTTCATTTCAATGTTTCATCATTGAGTGCCATAACTAGTTCATTTCAATGTTTCATCATTGAGTGCCATAACTAGTTCATTTCAATGTTTCATCATTGAGTGCCATAACTAGTTCATTTCAATGTTTCATCATTGAGTGCCATAACTAGTTCATTTCAATGTTTCATCATCATCATTGAGTGCCATAACTAGTATATTTCAATGTTTCATCATTGAGTGCCATAACTAGTTCATTTCAATGTTTCATCATTGAGTGCCATAACTAGTTCATTTCAATGTTTCATCATTGAGTGCCATAACTAGTTCATTTCAATGTTTCATCATCATCATTGAGTGCCATAACTAGTTCATTTCAATGTTTCATCATTGAGTGCCATAACTAGTTCATTTCAATGTTTCATCATTGAGTGCCATAACTAGTTCATTTCAATGTTTCATCATTGAGTGACATAACTAGTTCATTTCAATGTTTCATCATTGAGTGCCATAACTAGTTCATTTCAATGTTTCATCATCATCATTGAGTGCCATAACTAGTTCATTTCAATGTTTCATCATTGAGTGCCATAACTAATTCATTTCAATGTTTCATCATTGAGTGCCATAACTAGTTCATTTCAATGTTTCATCATTGAGTGCCATAACTAGTTCATTTCAATGTTTCATCATTGAGTGCCATAACTAGTTCATTTCAATGTTTCATCATCAACATTGAGTGCCATAACTAGTTCATTGCAATGTTTCATCATTGAGTGCCATAACTAGTTCATTTCAATGTTTTATCATCATCATTGAGTGCCATACCTAGTTCATTTCAATGTTTCATAATCATCATTGAGTGCCATAACTAGTTCATTTCAACGTTTCATAATCATCTTGAGTGCCATAACTAGTTCATTTCAATGTTTCATCATTGAGTGCCATAACTAGTTCATTTCAATGTTTCATCATTGAGTGCCATAACTAGTTCATTTCAATGTTTCATCATCATCATTGAGTGCCATAACTAGTATATTTCAATGTTTCATCATTGAGTGCCATAACTAGTTCATTTCAATGTTTCATCATTGAGTGCCATAACTAGTTCATTTCAATGTTTCATCATTGAGTGCCATAACTAGTTCATTTCAATGTTTCATCATTGAGTGCCATAACTAGTTCATTTCAATGTTTCATCATTGAGTGCCATAACTAGTTCATTTCAATGTTTCATCATTGAGTGCCATAACTAGTTCATTTCAATGTTTCATCATCAACATTGAGTGCCATAACTAGTTCATTGCAATGTTTCATCATTGAGTGCCATAACTAGTTCATTTCAATGTTTTATCATCATCATTGAGTGCCATAACTAGTTCATTTCAATGTTTCATAATCATCATTGAGTGCCATAACTAGTTCATTTCAACGTTTCATAATCATCTTGAGTGCCATAACTAGTTCATTTCAATGTTTCATCATTGAGTGCCATAACTAGTTCATTTCAATGTTTCATCATTGAGTGCCATAACTAGTTCATTTCAATGTTTCATCATTGAGTGCCATAACTAGTTCATTTCAATGTTTCATCATTGAGTGCCATAACTAGTTCATTTCAATGTTTCATCACTGAGTGCCATAACTAGTTCATTTCAATGTTTCATCATTGAGTGTCATAACTAGTTCATTTCAATGTTTCATCATTGAGTGTCATAACTAGTTCATTTCAATGTTTCATCATTGAGTGCCATAACTAGTTCATTTCAATGTTTCATCATTGAGTGTCATAACTAGTTCATTTCAATGTTTCATCATTGAGTGCCATAACTAGTTCATTTCAATGTTTCATCATTGAGTGCCATAACTAGTTCATTTCAATGTTTCATCATCATCATTGGGTGCCATAACTAGTATATTTCAATGTTTCATCATTGAGTGCCATAACTAGTTCATTTCAATGTTTCATCATTGAGTGCCATAACTAGTTCATTTCAATGTTTCATCATTGAGTGCCATAACTAGTTCATTTCAATGTTTCATCATTGAGTGCCATAACTAGTTCATTTCAATGTTTCATCATTGAGTGTCATAACTAGTTCATTTCAATGTTTCATCATTGAGTGCCATAACTAGTTCATTTCAATGTTTCATCATCATCATTGAGTGCCATAACTAGTTCATTTCAATGTTTCATCATTGAGTGCCATAACTAATTCATTTCAATGTTTCATCATTGAGTGCCATAACTAGTTCATTTCAATGTTTCATCATCATCATTGAGTGCCATAACTAGTTCATTTCAATGTTTCATCATTGAGTGCCATAACTAGTTCATTTCAATGTTTCATCATCATCATTGAGTGCCATAACTAGTATATTTCAATGTTTCATCATTGAGTGCCATAACTAGTTCATTTCAATGTTTCATCATTGAGTGACATAACTAGTTCATTTCAATGTTTCATCATTGAGTGCCATAACTAGTTCATTTCAATGTTTCATCATTGAGTGCCATAACTAGTTCATTTCAATATTTCATCATTGAGTGCCATAACTAGTTCATTTCAATGTTTCATCATTGAGTGCCATAACTAGTTCATTTCAATGTTTCATCATTGAGTGCCATAACTAGTTCATTTCAATGTTTCATCATTGAGTGCCATAACTAGTTCATTTCAATGTTTCATCATCATCATTGAGTGCCATAACTAGTTCATTTCAATGTTTCATCATTGAGTGCCATAACTAGTTCATTTCAATGTTTCATCATTGAGTGCCATAACTAGTTCATTTCAATGTTTCATCATTGAGTGCCATAACTAGTTCATTTCAATGTTTCATCATCAACATTGAGTGCCATAACTAGTTCATTGCAATGTTTCATCATTGAGTGCCATAACTAGTTCATTTCAATGTTTTATCATCATCATTGAGTGCCATAACTAGTTCATTTCAATGTTTCATAATCATCATTGAGTGCCATAACTAGTTCATTTCAACGTTTCATAATCATCTTGAGTGCCATAACTAGTTCATTTCAATGTTTCATCATTGAGTGTCATAACTAGTTCATTTCAATGTTTCATCATCATCTTTAAGTGCCATCACTGCATCAAAGCTTGGCTACAATGGAGCTCCACTCCGCTTTCTCTTGCTTTGATAGCACAGGTTGTGATAGGCTGACTTGCCCATATTTTAATGTTTCTCGTCCATGTTATTCTTGGTCTCACTCGGCCTCTTTTATCTTTTATTTTCCTTTCCAAGATTACTTTTAGTAGGCTGCTGAATCATTTAGCATGCCCCAAAAATCTAATTTGACTTGTCTGAATTGTGTTTATTAGTTCACTTTTCTTTGTTAGTTGGATTAAGACTGCATCATTTGGTTTCTTTTCTTTCCATCCAATTCTTCATATTCTATATATATCCACATTAATTCAATGTTTAAGTCTTTTAAAATGTCTTCATAGTTCTTTTTTTCATTTTCTAAAGTATCTTATACAAGTTTATGCACCAACAGCAGTAAGTCTAGAGGAAACAATTGATAAATTTTACGACGAGTTAAATGAGGCACTTCGTGAATGCAAACCACATGAAAACACCATAGTTCTAGGGGATTTTAATGCAAAAGTAGGAAAGGAAAGAGTTGAGGAAGTAGTTGGTCATTAGGGTTTAGGCGAGAGGATTGAAAGAAGTGAGAAACTTATTGACTGGACACGAACACACAACATGATGATAGGAAACACCTGGTTTAAGCAACATCCAAGACGTCTGTGGACATGGAAAAGCCTAGGAGACAACGCACGTAATCAAATTGATTACATAATGATAAGCAATAGATTTAGAAACAGTCTGGTGTGTGTGAAAACTAGACCATGTGCAGATAACAATAGTGATCATGTACCAGTTGTGGGAAAGCTTAGAGTAAAATTAAAAACAACAAAATGAGCCCCAGTTAACATCAAGTTTAATTTAGATTTACTCAATCCGACAAGAAGTTGCAAGACAATTATAAAATCACAATTATGAACCGGTACAATGCAATAGAGAAGATACAAAGCATTGATGAACAGTAGGAAATGCTAAAAGAATCAATGCAACAAACATCAAAAGTGTTCATACCACCAGTGAGGACACATTCAAGAAAGAAATGGATGACAGATGACATTTTGCAGCTAATGGATACAAGAAGAAGAAATAAAGAAAATAAGGATGAGTATAAGTGATTAAATAAATAAATTGTAATAAAATGCAATGAAGTAAAAGAAGCATTGCTAAAAGAGAGATGTAAAGAGATTGAAATGCAACAAAAAGGAAATGCCAAAGCTTATATACAAACAAATTGAAGAATTAACAGAAATAAAAATGCAACAAAAAAACGGGATGTTTAAGATCAAAGGAAGGAAAACTGTTAATTGAACAAGAAAGCATAAGGGAACGATGGACAGAATGCATTAAAGATCTTTATAATGATGAACGAACAGAAGTAAATATTAAGGATAATGGAGAAGGACAAGAAATACTCAAAGAAGAAGTAGATGATGCCTCGTTGAATATGAAAGCAGGAAAAGCTCCTGGACAAGATAATATAACTAAAGAAGAGAATGAAGCCATGGGTGATTTTGGAATAGAAATAATAACTAAAATATTGAATGATATCTACAACAGCGGATATATACAGACGCCCTGCTCAAAGCAATATTCATAGCCCTACCAAAGAAATCTGGTGTGATTAAATGTGATGATCATCGCACAATATGCCTTATGAGTCACATGACTAAGATATTAATAAGAATCATCATGCGACGAGTGTGCAACAAAATCAGTTCAGAAATTAGCGATGAACAGTGTGGTTTTGTTGGAGGTAAAGGAACGAATAATGCCATATACATCATAAGATGTTTAGTAGAAAGAGCCATAGAGGTGAAAACAGATCTATACCTATGTTTCATAGATTATACCAAAGCGTTTGACAAAGTAAAGCACCAAGAAATAATCAAAATTTTAGAAAGCATAAACGTAGACAGCAAAGATCTAAGAATAATAAAGAACATGTACTGGCAACAAACAGCGGCCATAAGAACTGGAAACCAATTGGGAATGCTTCAACAAATAAAACAGGGTGTTAGGCAAGGTTGTGTACTGTCACCAGATTTGTTTAATATTTATAGTGAGATTATTTTAAGATCCATAAGGGGCATGCCTGGAATAACAATCGAAGGTCATAATATAAATAATATAAGGTGTGCTGATGATACAGTCTTAATCGCTAAGGGTGAAAATGAGTTACAAGAAATGTTAGACATTATAGTGAAAGAAAGCAAAAATAAAGGACTCAGCCTTAATAACACAAAGACAGAAGTAATGGTAACAACAAAGAAAGATACATCACCGCAGTGCAAAATAAAGACAAGTGGAACAATACTAAAACAGGTAAATTAATTGAAATATATGGGAACAATGCTAACCACAGCTGGTAGATGTACAACAGAGGTGAGATGTAGAATGGCTCAGGCAAAAGCAGCTTTCCAAAAAATGAGGAAGATAGTATGCAATCCAATTTTGACAATAGAAACAAGAAAAAGAGTTCTTAAATGTTATGTAGTGCCAGTCATAACATATGGATGTGAATCATGGACAATTGGACAACAGACAAGAAAATCACTGGAGTCTGTAGAAATGTGGTTTTACTGAAGAATGTTGAGAGTACCATGGACAGCTAAGAAGAGTAATGAAGATGTTCTGAGAGAGGTCAAAGCAAAAAGAGAGCTAATTTCCAATATTAGGAAGAGACAATCATCATTTTTTGGCCATGTAATGAGACGAGAACAACTTGAATATATTGTAACAACTGGAAAAATTGAGGGACGAAGAGATAGGGGAAGCAAAGAGAAAAAATAACAGACAGCTTAAGAGAATAGCTTGGCAGAAGGTCAACAACAGAAATGATAAATAACTGTCGAGATCGAAAGTTGTGGAGAGACATGATCACCTACGTCAGTAGGCCTTGATGATGATGATGATGATCTTTTTATGAGGCCACTTAACTCCCACTTTCTCCTCCCTCCCGTTCTTCAGTGTTTATGTAGCGGTTTGGTAGGCCCTTCCTCCCCCCCCCCCCCCCCACAGTTGTTATCCGATCTACTCATGTCCACGCTGGCTTCCACCCCGTCAAGCTAGCGTTCCAGTCATTCCGATGATTTCCATTACGCAGGACAGACCAGTCGTTCACCCAAGTTAAAAAAAAAATGTTATGATAGATATATTATTTACTTTTCTCAATTTACGTTTCACTCTTTTGTTTCGAGCTCCTCCCCATTTTCTAATCTTACGATTTTATATATCTCTACGCCCATCCTGCCTCACCTCATGTAGCACATATACATGTATATATCTCTACGCCCATCCTGCCTCACCTCATGTAGCACATATACATGTATATATCTCTACGCCCATCCTGCCTCACCTCATGTAGCACATATACATGTATATATCTCTACGCCCATCCTGCATCACCTCATGTAGCACATATACATGTATATATCTCTACGCCCATCCTGCATCACCTCATGTAGCACATATACATGTATATATCTCTACGCCCATCCTGCCTCACCTCATGTAGCACATATACATGTATATATCTCTACGCCCATCCTGCCTCACCTCATGTAGCACATATACATGTATATATCTCTACGCCCATCCTGCATCACCTCATGTAGCACATATACATGTATATATCTCTACGCCCATCCTGCCTCACCTCATGTAGCACATATACATGTATATATCTCTACGCCCATCCTGCCTCACCTCATGTAGCACATATACATGTATATATCTCTACGCCCATCCTGCCTCACCTCATGTAGCACATATACATGTATATATCTCTACGCCCATCCTGCCTCACCTCATGTAGCACATATACATGTATATATCTCTACGCCCATCCTGCCTCACCTCATGTAGCACATATACATGTATATATCTCTACGCCCATCCTGCCTCACCTCATGTAGCACATATACATGTATATATCTCTACGCCCATCCTGCCTCACCTCATGTAGCACATATACATGTATATATCTCTACGCCCATCCTGCCTCACCTCATGTAGCACATATACATGTATATATCTCTACGCCCATCCTGCCTCACCTCATGTAGCACATATACATGTATATATCTCTACGCCCATCCTGCCTCACCTCATGTAGCACATATACATGTATATATCTCTACGCCCATCCTGCCTCACCTCATGTAGCACATATATATATCTTTTTCTTATCTTACCATTCGACTTTTCCTCTCCCTGTCCACCTCTCACTATACTTGATCATCCGACATGTAGTTATAGATAATTGTACTTCACTGTTTGTTCCACTTCTTGGTCAGGCACAATCCGTTTAGCCTCAGACAAAGTCTTTCACATTATATTAGACCGTGATTGTTATCCAAAATTAAAAGTACTTATGTGAACTGAGACAGAGTGATTACAAAAGTACACTGATCTAGGCATGCGAGAGCGGCCAAATTATGTGAGACTCTACGTTACCTCAGTGTGGCCAGTTGTCAAAAGGGGTCAGACCACGGGGTCATCCACAGTACCAGAAAACAACAGAAGAGAGGAAGAAATAAATGAAATACTATTTGCAGACGACCAAGTTCTGATACATGAAACAACTCAAGAACATATCAACAGGCTAAACAACACTTGTAAACAATACAACATGAAGATCAACATAAGCAAAACCGAAGTAATGGCAATAGCGAGAAAGAAAGAAAAACTAAACATCATAATAGATAATGCGACTTTGAAGCAAGTAGACAACTTTAAGTATCTGGGTAGCACGTTAACACAAGACAATAACCAAGAGACAGAGATAGATATAAGGTGTAACAAAGCATGCCAAGTTATAGGCCAAGTATCAACACTATTGAAAAACAAAGCAATAACTACAGAAGCAAAAAAAGGCAATATACAAATCAATTTTTCTACCAACTCTGAGTTATCAGGGCCAGAATTGGACGCTGGACTCTAGAACAATAAGAAAGATAACGACCACCGAAAAGAAATGTGTCAGAAGAATGACAGGAAACAGCTGAAGGGACAGAGTAAGAAACACTGACCTGAGGAAGAAACTCGAAATTGAACCACCAATCGAATACATAAAGAAACAACAGATAAATTGGTTCGGCCACATAACAAGACAAAAAGAACTAACAATGGCTCAAAGAGCCATAAACAGATTAAGAGGAAGACCGAGAAAGAGATGGATGAAGGGAATACTAGAGTCACTATGAGGTATAACATCAGAAGATGCCAACAGAAGAGCAAAGAATCGCAGATTGTTTCTCCCCTCGACGCCAACGGCAGCAGAGGAAGGATAGAAGAAGAAAGAAGACTGTTTGTTGTCCTTGTATTCTGAAGAAGACCACAGGCCGAAACGTCAGTGTTGTGTTGCTTCCTTGTAAAGCTGTCACCATACATTAGAGTGTTTATTGTGTTGTGTTGCTTCCTTGTAAAGCTGTCACCATACATTAGAGTGTTTATTGTGTTGTGTTGCTTCCTTGTAAAGCTGTCACCATACATTAGAGTGTTTATTGTGTTGTGTTGCTTCCTTGTAAAGCTGTCACCATACATTAGAGTGTTTATTGTGTTGTGTTGCTTCCTTGTAAAGCTGTCACCATACATTAGAGTGTTTATTGTGTTGTGTTGCTTCCTTGTAAAGCTGTCACCATACATTAGAGTGTTTATTGTGTTGTGTTGCTTCCTTGTAAAGCTGTCACCATACATTAGAGTGTTTATCACAGCCCATTGAGAATTGTCTCCATTCTCTTAAGCTGTCTGGTATCTTTATTCTTTGCTTCCCTCTATCTCTTCGTCCCTCAATTTTCACAATTGTTAAAATATATTCCAGCTGTTCCCTTCACATTACAAGGCCAAAAAATGATGATTGTTTCTTCCGAATATTGGAAATTGGCTCTCTTATTGTTTTGGCCTCTTTCAGAACGTTTTCATTACTCTTCTTAGCTATCCATGGTATTCTCAACATTCTTCTGTAAAACAACATCTCTACTGACTCCAGTGATCTTCTTGTCTGTTGTCCTATTGTCCATGATTCACATCCATATGTTAAAACTAACTCTACATAACATTTAAGAACTCTTTTTCTTGTTTCTATTATCAAAAATGGACTGCATTTCAAGGCTGCTTTTGCCTGAGCCATTCTGCATCTTACCTTTGTTGTACATATTCCGTCTGATGTTAACAAAGTTCCCAAATATTTCGATTAATTTACCTGTTTTAATATTGTTACACTTGTCTTTATTTTGCACTGAGGTGATGTCTTTTTCTTTGTTGTTACTATTACTTCTGTCTTTTTGCTATTAAGGCTGAGTCCTTTATTTTTGCTTTCTTTCACTATAATGTCTAACATTTCTTGTAACTCATTTTCACTCTTAGCGATTAAGATTGTATCATCAGCATACCTTAAATTATTTACATTATGACCTCTGATTGTTATTCCAGGCATGCCCCTTATGGATCTTAAAATAATCTCACTATACATATTAAACAAATCTGGTGACAGCACACAACCTTGCCTAACACCCTGTTTTATTTGTTGAAACATTCCCAATTGATTTCCAGTTCTTATGGCCGATGTTTGTTGCCAGTACATGTTCTTTATTATTCTTATATCTTTTTGACTAAATTTATTCTTACTAAAATTTTGATTATTTCTTGGTGCTTTACTTTGTCAAATGCTTTGGTATAATCTATGAAATATAGGTATAGCTCTGTCTTCACCTCTATGGCTCTTTCTACTAAATATCTTATGATGTATATGGCATTATTCGTTCCTTTACCTCTAACAAAACTACACTGTTCATCTCTAATTTCTGGACTGATTTTGTTTCACACTCTTCATATGATTATTCTTAGTAATATCTTAGTACCAGACCACAGATGCCAGTATTAACATTAGTGAAAACTATATTGAATAATGCTTTTATGAGAACCACAAGCCCAGAGTTGCCGCTGATGAACATCAAAGCTGAAAGGAAATGTTCAGGGAGCAAAGCCAGTGGAATACAATTTTTGATGGATAATACTGCTTTAAAGTCATATGGTAGAATGGATAATGAAATACTGTTGTCTCCAGTTTTATTTCAGATGGCATATTTAAAAGAATTAGTTTTCCTTCTGCTTTCTTTCTTCTTTTCTCTTTTCACTGATACCTAAAAGGTGTCGTGGTTTATATCATTTGTGGTTTTTGAGCTGCTCGAACTGTCTGAATTAGTGATTTTCCTTTGTTGTTACATGTCTCTGTCACTGCATCTATCCATCTTCTTCTGGGTCTTCCTCTTGGTCTTTTTCCACGCATTCTCGAGAAGAACGCCCTTGATGGTGATTAGTGAGGATTCATTCTGACCAGGTGGCCCAATCATTTAAGTTGTTGTTGTTCTATATATTCTTGGCAGGGTTTTGTTCCTACCATTTTTCTTATGGTTTCATTTGGTATTCTATCTCTTCTTGTGTTGTTTGTTACTTTTCTCAAGCATCGCATCTCACATGTATTGATCTTTATTAATTTGATTTAGAATGGGTCCATGTTTGACTTTCAAAGAATTAGTTACCATTATGAATTCTCATTCAATGCTTTTAAGATTGCAGAACTGGTTCCCAAGTATAAATGGAAGGCATGGATATAACATGGAAATACTGACGAGACAATGTGATGGTTCATTGCAGCAAAAAAGTTGATTGGCTGAAACTTGTGATGAGGATAATAGACACACACGAGCAAAATCTTGAAATGTATTTGTGAGATGTGCAATTTCTGTATCTTGTATGACTTTTATGCTAAAAAAATGAAAGAAAAATCATCCTCAAGGCTTTAATGTAATTCTCATTGGAATAACATACAGACAATGAATGTGCATAGATCAAACACTCACCACATATACTACACATTCAGAAATCATCTAATCACAATGAACTACTGTAGAGAGAAATACATCAAAGATTGCCTGAAAGAGGACAGTGAAGTCACAGATGTACAGTGTGGACTAGACTTAGAGAACTCTTCAAAAGATGGCTAGAAACTCAGAAAATATAAACGTTTTCTTACTGCCATAAAAGGTAATGCAATTTTTTTTTTTTTTTTTTTTTTTTTTTTTTTTTTTTTACAATTGATAGCTGATCAGAAGAAACAAAAGAAGAATGAGAATATTTGATTGTTAACTTGAAACAAATAAATATATTAAAATGACTTGTGTTGTTTGAATCCAACCTTTCAGATGTTAGTAATCTGGTCAATGCACACCAAGAATCTGCTACAAGACCCCTCACATCAGCCACTACATCAACTGACCAACTTATTCAACAAGTATCTACATCCACTGACCAGCTATTATCAACAAAACGTGACCAAGCTTCAGGTATCGTTGAGCACATTTTACTTTCTCTCCAAGCTATTTCTGAATTATTTGATAACACATTATTTTTACAAAACTCCAGCTTTCACTTAACAGGTGAACTATTTATAGATCATTCTTGATTTATTTACCTGCTGGTTATTGTCATATTTCATTGTACTTATATGCTGAATTCAAAGAATGTTGCAAGAAATAATCACAAATATGTTATGCCGTGCAAGAAATTATATTTCACAACATTCTTAGAATATGACTTTTTCTGTTTTTCCTGTAAAATTAAAATAAATTTATGTTAATAAATTAGTGGACAAATTGATTTCAGTTCTTCATTAAAAAAGTGTATCTGTCCTTGGAAACAACCCTACATGACTAACTAGGGGGAACCAGTGAGGACCTCAAATACATCTCTGTGACCTGTGCTGGTGTAAATGTTTAAATACATGGCAGTAGCTAATCATTTAAGGAGAAGATGAAAAAGGTGTATCTGTGTTTGTTTTATAAATCAATATCCCAATGAAATTGATTGAAATAACATTGACTACTATGCCTGTGATGGTGTTCAATGACAGAAGTGCAAGAAAAGATTGAAAACTTAATAACAGAATAAATGAAGCTTTAGTCTAATTACAAGAAGATCAACGTTATCATCATCTTCTAATAAAATACAAAGAGAACTCTACATCTATTGATATAAAAAGAGAAGTAAGACAGGGATGCATCCTATCACCATGTCTATTTAACTTATGCACTGAGAAGATCTTCAAAGACATCATGGGGACGGCAGATTAAATGTCAATGGATATATAATCAATAATCTAAGATATGCTGATGATACTCTATTAATGGCAGAAAACCCAGAAGACCTACAATGATTAGTGAACTAAAGCAAGAAAAGCAAAGAATATGGATTGGAAATAAATATTTAAAAGACCAAAACTATGATTATTAGCAGAGAAAGGGCACAAAATATAAAAGGAAATTTTGAAGTAGATGGAAAACAATTTTAAAAAGAGTTCAAGAATATAGTTCTCTTGGTCTTATTATAACAAATGATGAACAAATATAAGACAGAACTAAACAAAACAATATATCTATCTATTGACCTTTCGAGCCGTAACCGGCCCATAGGGCGTAGACCAAGATACACCTTTTCCTATATGAATTTTTTGTTCTAGCAGTTTTCTTTTAAAGATATTTTATCAAATCTCGCCATCTGTCTCTGTTCTGTGCAAGCAGTTCTATCTCATTGAGGGAGCCGATTCCTGCTGCTCTTGCCTCTCTCATCAATGTTCTTCTCAGTGTCTCCCTGGGTCTTCCTCTTTTTCTTTTACCTGTTGTTTCCCATATGAGGGCTTGCTTTGCTATTCGATTATTATCTCTTCTCATCACATGTCCAACGTATGACCATCGTCTTTTCTTTATTACTGAAGATATTAGTGGTTGATTGGCGATTAACAAAACAATAGGAATGGCAAAAATCAATTTTAACAAATTCACATCAAAGCAAATAACATCAGAACTGAAACTATCTATTTATCTCTATCTATTGACCTTTCGAGCCGTAGCTGGCCCATAAGGCGTAGACCAAGATACTCCGTCTCTTATCTAAATTTTTAATCTAGCAGTTTTCAATTCTTTTAAAGATATTTTATCAAATTTCGCCATTTGTCTCTGTTCTGTGCAAGCAGCTCAGAACTGAAACTACGGATATCAAAATGCTATATTTACTTAACACTTTACTCAACAATTTCCAACATTAGAAAGAAACAATCATTATTGTTGGTCATGTAATGAGAAGAAAACAACTGGAAAAATTGAGGGACGAAGAGATAGGGGGAAGCAAAGAGAAAAAATACCAGACAGCTTAAAAGAATGGCTTGGCAGAAGGTCAACAACAGAAATGATAAATAACTGTCGAGATCGAAAGTTGTGGAGAGACATGATCACCTACGCCAGTAGGCCCGGTACTTGATTTTGATGACTCAACACTCCTGTGTGAAGCAGAAACATGGACATTAAATAAGAAAACAGAGCAGAAAATTGAAGCATTTGAAATGTGATCTATAAATAAATGGTGAGAATTGGGTGGAAGGAAAAGAAGATAAACAATGAAGGTCTGAATCAGCTTAATATGAAAAAAGGAATTACTTGACACAATTAGAAAAAGACAACTGAAATTGTTTGGACATGTGAAGAGTCATAATACCATTCTAAAAGTCATCTTGGAAGGGAAGCTACAAGGCAGAAAAGACAGAGGCAGACCAAGACTAAAGTGCACTGATAGCATCAAGAGGTGAACAGGTGAACCTAGACCACATGCACCATCAAGACAAGAGAGTAAAATGACACTCCATGGTAGCCATCCCTCGATGTTGAGACAGCACAGATTTAATAAAATGATATTTTCTGCATTGTAGCTTCAAATGAATTGGAAAATAGTGAAACCATGTCCACTGATTGATCTATCTAGGATCTACAATTTAAAAAATGAATTTTAATTAAAAAATTAAAGAAGGTCATCAAAGCTCATTGTAGGACAATTAAAATAAATTGTGGTGCAGTTACTTTTTTAAAATACATTTTTTTTTTTCAAATATTTAGTTCTTTATTGTGGTAATTAGTTCTAATCCTATACTATTGCCAGCTGGCTGTATACACTGAGCTATTCTATCATATAATGGAGGAGCAAACTTTAACATTTTGTGACTGAATGGTTATTTTGAAGCGATGCATAACTTTAATGAAGGTCTTTCAATTCACTCTTACAAATAATAAAATGATAAATAAAAGGAGACAAAGAATGACAGAAGTAGCAAAAGATGATTTGAAAGGTGTATTTATTTTCATTTGGAAATGGCTAGGCCTGTTTTATAAATAGAATGAACCAAGCATCCACACCTAGCATTAACATGGACACCACCTGGCAAACGAAGAAAAGGCAGACCATTTGGGGATATGGCGATGAACCATATATGATGAAATGACAGAGACTGGCATGTCCTGGCGAGAGTGGTTCATGTTTGCTCCTGACCGGATTGGGTGGAGATCTCTTGTGGGTGCCCTATGCCCTGAATGGAGCTCAGAGGATTCGAAGAGAGAGAGAGAGAGACAAAGAGAGAGAAACAAAGAGAGAGAGAGAGATTAATTTTCATTAGGTGTTTGTTTCCTAAATGAAATGTGCAATTTCTTACTGAGTTTAAAAGGCTCAAATCCATGGAACACATCCCTCACATCACTATCTATCTATCTATCTATTGACCTTTCGAGCCGTAACCGGCCCATAGGGCGTAGACCAAGATACACCTTCTCCTATATGAATTTTTGTTCTAGCAGTTTTCTTTTAGAGATATTTTATCAAATCTCGCCATCTGTCTCTGTTCTGTGCAAGCAGTTCTATCTCATTGAGGGAGCCGATTCCTGCTGCTCTTGCCTCTCTCATCAATGTTCTTCTCAGTGTCTCCCTGGGTCTTCCTCTTTTTCTTTTACCTGTTGTTTCCCATATGAGGGCTTGCTTTGCTATTCGATTATTATCTCTTCTCATCACATGTCCAACGTATGACCATCGTCTTTTCTTTATTACTGAAGATATTAGTGGTTGATTGGCGATTTCTCTAATTTCCTCGTTTGTTTTGAATTCGTTCCATTCTATACCAAGTATTTTCCTTAGACATTTATTTTCGAATGCGTTCAACTTTGTTTCTATATCTCTTGTTGTTTTCCAGCTTTCACACGCATACGTAAGGGTTGATAGTACATTTGATTTGAATAGCCTAAGTTTTGTGTTTGTGCTAATGAGTTTTGATTTCCACAACTTTTCAAGGCTTCTGAAAGACATTGCTGCTTTAGCCAGTCTGATTCTAATTCACATCACTACAGCTTCTTAACTGCTCCAAAAAACAGTGGAGAAGGTTGAAAATTGGACAAAGACATTGGGTCTAAAAATAAACAATATGAAAACTGCAGCCATAATCTTTTCACTCTTTCCACCAAAGAAGGCACATACATCTTCTTCTTTTCTTCCTCATTTGCCTTTCAGCGTCGAGGGGAGATATAATTTGCGGTCTTTTGCTCTTCTGTTCGCCTCTGCTGCTGTTATGTTTCCTAGTGCTTCTAATATTCCATCGACTCATCTTTTTCGTGGTTGACCCTTGGGTCTGGTTTTCTCACAACGTTTGTTGAAGGCTCGTTGTGTTGTGTTTTGTTCTTTCTACCTTGTCACGTGGCCAAACCATTTTATCTGTTGTTTCCTTATATATTCTATGGCGGGGGCTATTCCTAGCTTTTTTCTCAGTTCTTCATTTCTGATCTTATCTCTCAGACTGTTTCCTGTCATTCGTCTAACATATTTCATCTCTGTAGAGGTTATTATTCTTATTGTTCTTGCATCTAGGGTCCAGGTCTGACATTGGTAGCACAACGTTGGGATGAAGATTGTATTGTATAGTGCTCGTTTTGCCTCCAGAGTTATTTCCTTGTTGGACAATAGTAGTGATAACTGTCCAATGATTTGACAAGCTTTGTTGCATCTTGATTCTATCTCTGCTGTTTGAGAATTATCGTTTGTCATTAGATTTCCTGGGTATTTGAATTCCTATACTTGTTTTAGTTGTCTGCCTTCTATAGTTATGTTGATGTCCTGTTTATTTTTGGCGACATTCATGACTTCCTGTTTTGTTGATGTTGATTTTCATGTTGTATTTTGTGCCTGAGATGTTGAGTTTGTTTAAGTGTTCTTGTAGGTCTTCTATTGTTTCATGTATTAGTGCCTGATCGTCTGCAAATAGAAGCTCGTTGATCTCCTCTGTCTCTGATGGGTTGGCTAGCTTGCATATATGGTCCATGTATGTAATAAACAGTAGGGGGGATAGCACGCACCCCTGTCTTACACCTGATCTAACTTCGAAGTGGTCTGTGTAGCCTGCTGCTGTTCTGACCCTGCAGCTGCTGTTGACGTAGAGACTTTTAATAAGGTTGGTTAGATGTTGGCTTACTCCGTATGTTGTTAGTATCTCTCACAGTTGCACGCAGTTGGCACATTAATAGAGCTGGGAAATCTTACAATACCTCAAACCGATATATCAACACTTCTGGGAGTCACCTTTGACTCTAGGCTCACCTGGAAACCCAATATTGAAAAAAATGTTAGAAAACAATACGAGATCAAAATGAAAACCCTACATTCATCATGCTCTAGAAAAAATACCCCAGAGGGACATAGACAGGTTTTCACAGATTTATCCGCAACTGAAGCTTCAAAGAAGGGAGACAGTGGCATCTATATAACCTAACCAAGTGGAAAGACAGAAACATACTCTCTTCCAGGCCGAGAAAGGTGCACATATTTTAGAGCAGAGGCAATGGCAGTCCACACAGCCATGCAAACTCTCAGCAGACATGAGGTCCCAAGTCCACACAGCCATGCAAACTCTCAGCAGACATGAGGTCCCAAGTCCACACAGCCATGCAAACTCTCAGCAGACATGAGGTCCCAAGTCCACACAGCCATGCAAACTCTCAGCACACATGAGGTCCCAAGTCCAAAAATTGTCATTATTATTTATGCAAAGTTAGTCATACAAATGATGTCAAGCCCAAAATAGAACAGAGTCATCCAAGAAGTAAAAAACAACATATATTTGCTTTGAAAACATAACCTTTGAAGACATAAGATATGACCTGTCGATGGGGCAAAGAGGCAGAAGCACGGGGATTTCACCAAGAGAGGAACGATTTCAACCTGTGAGAAGAACAAATAACATTGGAAACACAGAGAGATCGACAGAACCCTACCGACATGATTTGAAGTAGACAAGAAGTAACCTATAGCCCTGGGATGACCTTTGAATTATAAACTCAACATCGTGATGGTTCATCGTATGTCCCTAGACCGGTCATACGCTAATCTTACGGTCTATTGTTTGATGTGATTCGGGGATAATCTGACGACTAATTGTGTGTTTCTATGTTCGGAATTGGAGTCAACAACGATGACCTAACATCATCATGCGCTATACATTTTTACAAAATATAACAATCATCATTTCCAGGAGGACGTGAACTTCCGGTATATGGTGGATAGGCGGCAGAAACCATTGAAGGCTATGCATGAAAAGTGTTCCTTGTTGCAGTTTCCTCATATTCCAAGCCCGGCTTGTTGCAGGAGCTACTGAGTTAAGTGCTCTGTGCACACCGTGAGCTGTGGATCTCATCCGTTTTGATCATGTTTCGATATTCCAATTGATTACGATGAATGACGATATCGTATGACAGGGAACAGTTGGCTGTGTTCACTTTCTGCGTGGTTTCGCCTTATGTCTTTTGGCGTGTACTATGACTGCTACGATGGGGACTACAGTTACCTTTCTTTGTTTGGGAGATGAGATATTAATTCGAATGATAACGCTGGCACGGACGGTTGAGCAAGTGTGGATTTTAATTCGTTTGCTGTGATACCGAGGCCTTCCATAACCAAATATATTTGCTTTGATAAAAGACAGAACTAGTCATGCAGTGGATACCAGCATATTGTGGCATCCCTGGAAATGGGAAAGCAGATGAACTCGCAAAAGCAGTGGGAGCCTTCAACAGTCCGACCAAGTCCAGAGCCTCAAAGAAATAAAAACAATTCTGAAGCAAGCTATGATAATATAATGGTGGGAGTTGCATGGAAATTAAGAACTAGAACATGACAGTTTAAACAAAGTTAGCAGACCAAGATACTCAGACTCAGAACAGTTATGTTCAGAAGGGTTCTGTTCCCTACATTTCAAGCTATGGGGAACCAGTGATGACCTGTTTCAGAGGAAGGTGATACTCAGATGTGGAAGTTGGTCATCCAAGCCTACATCCATTTGTCCAGGGCTGCCACAAGGCTCACCATTGTCACGAGTTCTATTTAACGTGTACACAATAACGATCACGGAACAACAGCTGGATGGAAGGGGAAGAACTATGACTTTTGCTGACGATATTTGATATTCTGGTATATCGACAGTGAAGAGACAGAAGGGAAATCGCCTCTACAATGCAAAACGAACTCAATCGCATCTCTTCCTGGTGTGGAGTATCAAGCTCATTGGTTAATCCTAATAAAGCATCAGTTGCATGGTTCTCACTTAACGATCACATCGTTAACATGGAAATACCGGTGGTACGAATTGGAGCTGATGATGTGCCCAAGGACAGGGTAATGACATACCTCGGAGTTAAGTTTGATCACAGCCTGTGTTTCCAGGACCACGTCGACCATGTGATAACAAAATCCTGCAAAGGATTAGCCGCCTTGAAGGTCATGGCAGCTGCCAGCATCGAGCAGAGGCTACTTACCCTTCTGTTCCAGGGACTAGTCCTCGCACCAATCGAGCATGCCCTGGCAGTTCTTACAATCAGTAAAACACAAATTGACAAACTGGAGAAAATACAGAAAAGCAGAAGATGTCATCAAACAGGTCTGTGGACTTACCAATATCAACGATGGCGAGGTGTGGATACCAGTGCTAAATCATGGGTGGGCCGAGCAGAAGATGTCATCAAACAGTTCTGCAGGTTTACAAATATCAACGCTGGCGAGGAGTGGATACCGGTGCCTACGTCATTCAGGGGGACATTCTCGTGTATTGTCACACTCAACAGAAAATGTAAGTAACAGAACTCAGTCGTGGTCAATGCGGAGCTCAATGGTCTCATCTGGGATAAAATCGTTGAGAAAGATACATTCATCTATACAGACGGATTTGTAATATAACATCAAAGGAGTGCACGGGCATTTAAAGCACGCTCGGCAGGCAGAATAGTCAAGGAAGACAGAGGTGCATAGGCTATGACCACGAGTAGCATGACGATGGAGGTGATGACAATGATCAATGCATTCATCTGGTTAGAGTCACAAAACTACACCTATGCCTGCATACTGAGTGATTCGATGAGCATGATAAGAAAAGTGGAGGCAGCCTCTGTATGTATGCAATGGGTAGAGTCATTGCAGAAGTCAAATATACGTAAGGTAACCTTTGTCTATGTCACAAGACATGCGGGAGTACGTGGAAATGAAAGAGCGGACAGGTTGGCTAGCTGCGCTGTTGTTGAGGACGGGCAACCGATGGATCAGTCGGACATCATCAAAGCCCTCCGGGAAGCTGGAGGACACAGGACAACCATGAGTCAGTGTCACGACTTCGGATGAGAGAGATGGGATTTAAGATGGACACATAATAAATTGGATTTGATAAGCATCATAAAAGAAACAGTTCATTACATTTAGAGATACAAAGTCATACGTTGTTCTATAGGACCCAATATTAGTAATCATATTTTCAGAATTAACAACATTAATTCGTTTTTTTCCCCACTTCTAATATTCAAACTTAGAGAAGAACAAACAGAATTCAGACAAAATTGGTCATGTATTGATCACATGTTCATTCCTAGGACCATTATTGAGGAATCATTAAATTCCAATCTTTGCTCATTATTAACTTTTTGGATTCCCAAATGGAATTCATTAATTACAACCTACACTATGGGAAATCCTTAACATCTATGGATTTCTGACAAAATGCATGAATATTAAAAAAGCCTTTTATTCAGACTCAGCTTGCTGTGTGACAACAGAAACTAGTAAAATTGAATGGCTCCCAGTAGAAACAGAAACAAGGATGTGTCATGTCCACACTTTTATTCCTAATTGCATTTGTTTGGGTCCTACGAAAGTCCATAGGAGACAGACAATTAGGCATTCAATGGATTGATAATAAAGTCTTGAAAGACCACGATTTCACAAATAACCTGACACTCTTCCACTCAAAACACTGTGATGCTCAAGGAAAAATACTCCACAACAGCTCTGGTCAAATAGGCCTCCAAATCAATATAACAGATGAAAGTCCTGTATGTTACCATCATAGCGTCTGATATAACACTTACAAATTAAATCTTACAAAAAGTTACAAATTTTACATACCTAGACAGCAAAATATCTCTGATGAGACATAACATCAGAAATCATGACATGCATTGAAGTAACATCAAATGCTTTCAGCAAACTGATGAACATCTGGAGATCCAAAGTTCTCAGTAGACCTAAATAAACAATACTCCTGTGGGATCCAGTGGCTGTGAAAGTTGGAGATCAGTCAAGGCTTTAGATAGGAAATTAAATGCCTTTGAAGAGAAATATCTATGTATGATCTCAAACATATGCTGGAAGGAAAGATCTCAAATGAACAAATAAGAGACAAATTAAAAACAAGAATATATGTCGAGCATAAAAAAGAAGTGCAAAAGAAGTTGGAGGACCTCGACTTTGCTGATGACATAGTTCTCATCAGCAGTCAGATAAAAACGATGCAGGAAAACACAAATGAACTATCATCAATAGCCAGCAAAATTGGGCTTGAGATCAATCATGAAAAGACTAAAGTCATGAAAAGTTTAATTCCAACAGGTGACAAAATATACATGGAAAACAAACCAGTAGAAGAGATCGATCACTTTATCTATCTTCGAAGTCACATTGATCGAGAAGGGGATACGAGTAAAAAAATTAGAATCAGAATGGCTAAAGCAGCAATGTCTTTCAGAAGCCTTGAAAAGTTGTGGAAATCAAAACTCATCAGCACAAACACAAAACTTAGGCTATTCAAATCAAATGTACTATCAACCATAAGGTAAGCGTGTGAAAGCTGGAAAACAACAAGAGATATAGAAACAAAGTTGAACGCATTCGAAAATAAATGTCTAAGGAAAATACTTGGTATAGCGTGGAACGAATTCAAAACAAACGAGGAAATTAGAGAAATCGCCAATCAACCACTAATATCTTCAGTAATCAAGAAAAGATAATGGTCATATGTTGGACATGTGATGAGAAGAGATAATAATCAAATAGCAAAGCAAGCCCTCATGTGGGAAACAACAGGTAAGAGAAAAAGAGGAAGACCCAGGGAGACACTGAGAAGAACATTGATGAGAGAGGCAAGAGCAGCAGGAATCGGCTCCCTCAATGAGATAGAACTGCTTGCACAGAACAGAGACAGATGGCGAGATTTGATAAAATATCTTTAAAAGAAAACTGCTAGAACAAAAATTCAGATATGAGAAGGTGTATCTTGGTCTACGCCCTACGGGCCGGTTACGGCTCGAAAGGTCAATAGATAGATAGATAAAAAGAAGACACTGGAAAGACATCAATATAGTTCTGATAATGAATGAAGAAAGACATTCCTATTAGGCTTTCATGTGGAAATCATCTTATAAAAGAAAACAAGGCAGACCAAGAGAATCACTACACAGAACAATTGCTAAGGGAGTCTCAGCCATAAGACTAAGAAACAACCCAAACCTACAAGAACTAGCAGCAAATCATCAATTGTGGAGAACTACAACTTCCGTCCTATAGGCCGTTTTTAGCCCATGAGGAAGATAGGTTTCCAAATGAGATTTTAAAGAGAGTGTTTCCCTCTAGTTTACTTGCAGTCCTTATAACCATCAGTTGTTGTGAATCACATTAGACATTACTATTTTTTGCATATTTTTTAACATTTTAAAATTTTAAATATTTTTTTAATGTTTTGTCTTCCCAGTTTCATCAGACAAACTGACAGCAAAAACCAATCAAATAAAAGTGATGCAAGATGCCATGTCCTTTCATAGCACAAAGTCAGACAGACTTTCAGAGACACATTTGATCAAGGAAAAGTCAATTGAGAGCTTGTCAGAAAAATATTCCAAAATGGAACCAACAAAAATTGTAGAGATTGAGGCACAACTGAAAAGTGTTATTGATAATCAGAAAACAACAACTTCACAGCAAGATAAAAGAATACAAAAGTGTGAAAAGATGATACAAGAGGTGTCAGATGAACAGTCAGAACTTAATAAAAATTGGGAATTACAACAGAACAAGATGAAAGAGCAAATGAAACAAAGTGACAAACTTCAGAAGCAATCTCTACAGTTTACACAGGAATTAAATGATGTTCAGAAAAATATCCAACAAATTACTTTACAGATTATCGTTCTGGAAAACCAGGCAGTCACCAACACACAAATTGAAGCTTTGGGAAATCGAGTTACAGTTCTTGAGTCAAGTTCAGAAGATCTGTCAACAAAGTTTGAAGAACACGGTTCATTGATAGAAGAGTCTACAAGAAGATTTGAGGAAAATATCAAGAATCTGTCATCAGTCCATGGAAGTGATAGTGAGAAGCTGCAGAAGTTTGAAGAGAAAATATCAGCTTTGGAATCAAGCTGGAGAGAGAACTCACAGGAAGTTGTGAAATGCTACCAAGATGTGGAGACCAAGGTAATGTTCTCTCTTAATATTTATATAATCTCTTGTAATGTTTATGCTATGATATGTTATCATAGAATAGAAATAATAACACAAATATTGAATGATATCTACAACAGCGGATATATACCAGGCTCAAATCAATAATCATAGCCCTACCAAAGAAATCTGGTGCGATTGAATGCGACGATCATCGCACAATAAGCCTTATGACTCACATGACTAAGATATTACTAAGAAACATAATGCGAAGAATGCGAAACAAAATCAGTCCAGAAATTAGCGATGAACAGTGTGGTTTTGTTGTCCTTAGATCTCAGTTATTGTAAACCCATTCTTTTCATTTCTTGTATGATGTTTTCCAGTTTACCCTTCACATTCCAAGTACCTATCTTTAGAGTTTTTGTGTAATTATAGCTTGATGACAATCGGGTATCTCCGGTAGCACGTGATGTCCCCTACCGAAGGAACGTTTTCCACTGGAATCCCCCTTAGCGTTGTTGTTGTGATTTCTATATTTTTGTGACGATTCATGATTGTACAAAGAAGTTAAGACAGTGGTTTTCTGCTGCCTTTCGTCGAATTGTTTACGGTTGGCTCCGCTAGCCTTTGACTAAAAAGTCTCACCCACAAGGCAGAGGGGTTTTACTTCGGGGTACCCTCCCTTAACCTTTTACTCTCCCGAGCTAGGCAGCAAAGCAGCAGGGCAGCCATAGGTTGTACTGTTTACTGCATACAGTAGCTGGTAAAATTATCCGCCCTGACATCATATTCACTACTAAAAGCAACTAAACATTTACTACTAAAAGCAGCTAAACATTTACTACTAAAAGCAACTAAACATTTACTACTAAAAGCAACTAAACATTTACAACTAAATATTCACTACTAAACGCAACTAAACATTTACTACTAAAAGCAACTAAACATTTACTACTAAAAGCAACTAAACATTTACTACTAAAAGCAACTAAACATTTACAACTAAATATTCACTACTAAACGCAACTAAACATTTACTACTAAAAGCAACTAAACATTTACAACTAAAAGCTACTAAACATTTACAACTAAAAGCAACTAAACATTTACTACTATACGCCACTAAACATTTACTACTAAAAGCAACTAAACATTAGAACTAAATATTCACTACTAAAAGCAACTAAACATTTACTACTAAAAGAAACTAAACATTCACTACTAAAAGCAACTAAACATTTACTACTAAAAGCAACTAAACATTTACTACTAAAAGCAACTAAACATTAGAACTAAATATTCACTACTAAAAGCAACTAAACATTCACTACTAAAAGCAACTAAACAATCACTACTAAAAGCAACTAAACATTTACTACTAAAAGCAACTAAACATTTACTGCTAAAAGCAACTAAACATTTACTACTAAAAGCAACTAAACATTTACTACTAAAAGCAACTAAATATTTACAACTAAATATTCACTACTAAAAGCAACTAAACATTCACTACTAAAAGCAACTAAACATTTACTACTAAAGCAACTAAACATTTATTACTAAAGCAACTAAACATTTACTACTAAAGCTACTGAACATTTACTACTAAAGCAACTAAACATTCACTACTGAAAGCAACTAAACATTTACTATTAAAGAACTAAACATTTACTACTAAAGCAACTAAACATTCACTACTGAAAGCAACTAAACATTTACTACTAAAGCAACTAAACATTTACTACTAAAGCAACTAAACATTCACTACTGAAAGCAACTAAACATTTACTACTAAAAGCAACTAAATATTCACTACTAAAAGCAACTAAACATTTACTACTAAAGCAACTAAACATTCACTACTAAAAGCAACTAAACATTTACTAAAAAAAGCAACTAAACATTCACTACTAAAAGCAACTAAACATTTACTACTAAAGCAACTAAACATTCACTACTAAAAGCAACTAAACATTTACTACTAAAGCAACTAAACATTTACTACTAAAACAACTAAACAATCACTACTAAAAGCAACTAAACATTTACTACTAAAGCAACTAAACATTTACTACTAAAAGCAACTAAACATTTACTACTGAAAGCAACTAAACATTTACTACTAAAGCAACTAAACATTCACTACTGAAAGCAACTAAACATTCACTACTAAAGCTACTGAACATTTACTACTAAAGCAACTAAACATTTACTACTAAAAGCAACTAAACATTTACTACTATAGCAACTAAACATTTACTACTAAAGCAACTAAACATTCACTACCTAAAGCAACTAAACATTCACTACTAAAGCTACTGAACATTTACTACTAAAGCAACTAAACATTTACTACTAAAGCTACTGAACATTTACTACTAAAGCAACTAAACATTCACTACTAAAGCTACTGAACATTTACTACTAAAGCAACTAAACATTCACTACTAAAGCTACTGAACATTTACTACTAAAGCAACTAAACATTTACTACTAAAGCTACTGAACATTCACTATTACAAGCTAAAAAATAGTCATGTAAAATATAGTCACTAACAACATATTTCCCATATGTCTAGCAAAGTGTGGAGTAACCTTTACTTTACTTTTTACTTTTATTAAAAGCTATAACACATGTACTACTAAAAACTACTAAATATTCACTACTAAAAACTACTAAATATTCACTACTAAAAACTACTAAATATTCACTACTAAAAACTACTAAATATTCACTACTAAAAACTACTAAATATTCACTACTAAAAACTACTAAATATTCACTACTAAAAACTACTAAATATTCACTACTAAAAACTACTAAATATTCACTACTAAAAACTACTAAATATTCACTACTAAAAACTACTAAATATTCACTACTAAAAACTACTAAATATTCACTACTAAAAACTACTAAATATTCACTACTAAAAACTACTAAATATTCACTACTAAAAAACTACTAAATATTCACTACTAAAAACTACTAAATATTCACTACTAAAAACTATTAAATATTCACTACTAAAAACTATTAAATATTCACTACTAAAAACTATTAAATATTCACTACTAAAAACTATTAATTATTCACTACTAAAAACTATTAAATATTCACTACTAAAAACTATTAAATATTCACTACTAAAAACTATTAATTATTCACTACTAAAAACTATTAAATATTCACTACTAAAAACTACTAAATATCCACTACTATAAACTATTAAATATTCACTACTAAAAAACTACTAAATATTCACTACTAAAAAATATTAAATATTCACTACTAAAAACTATTAAATATTCACTACTAAAAACTACTAAATATTCACTACTAGAAACTATTAAATATTCACTACTAAAAACTACTAAATATTCACTACTAAAAACTATTAAATATTCACTACTAAAAGCCACAAAACATTTATCAAGATAAGCTTAAAAAAATTCACTATTTAAAAAGTGCTTAACATTTATCACTAAAAAAAAAAAAAGCTAGATATTCACTACAAAAAGATGCTAAAGATTACTCACTAAAGCTACTGAACATTCACTATTACAAGCAAAGACTAATATTAAATATTAAGAGCCTTTGTGGCTGAGTGCTTAGTACTCTTGCTTCCTGACCAGAATGGTCTCGGTTCAATTTCCAGAAGTGACAGGTTTTTTTCCAAACTAACAATACTACACATTTTTTTTTCAAAACCAACAATACTACAGATTTTTTTTCCAAACCAACAATACTACAGATTTTTTTTCCAAACCAACAATACTACAGATTTTACCCAGTCTCTAAAAGTAGGCACTGAAGTTTTTTTTTTGAGGGGGAAAGATAAGGTGGTCTGATGTAATACCAGCTACATCACCCAAAAATGTATGATAATCATGGAAAAATATGGTCACTAACACTATATTTGCCAAATGCCTAGCAAATTGTGGAGGGAACATTTACTGCTTTGCTTTTATCAAATGCTAGAAAATATTCACTAAAAATTCACCATTACTAAATTGTCACCACCAAATAAACTACAAAACATTCACCACTAAAAGTTACAAGACATTTTTCACTAAAAGCTACCAATAATTTACTACTTAGAGCTACTAAATATCCTCAACTCAAAGTTGCTAAACATTTATTGCTAAATTTACTAACATTTCTCTTAGGAAAACTCGCCATATTGCATTTCAGAAAGCCCTCAATCAATTTCAGAAGATTAAACAAATGTGTAACTTCAATCGTTATGTTTTGAAATCTGAAGTACACATGTAAATCTTTTAAATACTAATGTGAAGATCTTAAATAGACATCATCATCTTGTGCCATCTCCACATCAAATTTTGACCACTAAGAAACACTATTTTACCCAGTCTGTTACCTTCATGGCTCACACTATTATATTTTTCTATCAATTTCTTGTTGTTGTCAGTCCACTTTGGTCTTTGTCTTCCTCTACCTCATATACCTTCTATTTTCTCCATCAAGATGGATATCAGAAAGTTATTGTGTCTCTTGCATATCCTTCGTCTTGTTCTAGTTGTGTTAATACTTCTTTCTTTATTTTCAGTTCTTATAAACTCTAGTTTTTTTCTTATTTTGCTGAAAACATTCATTATTATTTCAGTACAAAATGGTGTGCCACGTTGTCGCTGAACGAGTTGCACCTTTAGAGAAACTGAGAGACATTTTTAACAAAAATCTGGATTCCAGAAAAGAAAATATGAAAAAGGTAATTTTTTTGTAGGAGATAGTGATTAGCAACAATTAAATTAAAAAAAAATATTTAATGACCATAATCCATGTATTAGGAGGATTCAATTTAAACTGAAAAGTCACAACAAGAAGCACGTCTTGAAGAATATAGATAATATCAATTTAATAGATGAAGATATCAAAGGATAGTTTAATCTAGAACTCAACAATAGGCTTGAAGCTTTGGGTGCAATGGATGAATGAATCGATGAACTATAGGATATTCACGACACAACAATATTGACATCAGCTGAATTAAGTGCTGCATTTAAAGAAACTGAAAGAAAAGCATGGATATCAGATATCACATGGAAGCATATCTAAAATAGGCATGAAGCCAAACTAGCCTTGTTAAATGTCAAGACTGACTTAGGTAAAATACTGGCCAAAACAACATATAAAGACCTTGATAATAGGAAGAAAAACTTTGCAAGATGTGATAATTGAACTTATATAGATAATCTGGCAGTTGAAGCAGAATTAGCCTCCAAAACTGGAAACAGCAAGGTATTATTTAATATACAGAAACAACAAACTGGCTACTTTACCTCAAATGACAGACCTATTCCGAGTAAAGATGACACCTTACTAACTTCTAGTGCTAACAAAAAAGCCTGATGGGCTGAACATTTCCATGATATTCTTAAACATCTGGATCCCATTCATCTGATGGGCCTAACATTTCCATGATATTCTTAAACATCTGGATCCCATTCATCTGATGGGCCTAACATTTCCATGATATTCTTAACATCTGGATCCCATTCATCTGATGCAGTTTGAAACAGAAACACCAACTCCACATCTAGACACCATTGGTTCATTGGTTATGGAAGGCCTCGGTATCACAGCGAACGAATTAAAATCCATAATTGCTCAACCGCCCGTGCCAATGGAATCATCCGAATTACTAACTCATCTCCCAAACAAAGAAAGGTAGCTGTAGTCCCCATCATAGTAGTATCAGCACATGCCAAAAGACATAAGGCGAAACCGCACAGAAAGTGAACACAGCCAACTGTTCCCTGTCATACGATATCATCATTCATCGTAAACAATTGGAATATCGAAACATGATCAAAACGGATGAAGCGCACAGCTCACGGTGTGCACAGAGCCTTAACTCAGTAGCTCCTGCAACAAGCCGGACTTGGAAAATGAGGGAACTGGCAGTGCGTCCCTTCCTCATTAGATGGATCACTGCTGCACTGTTTCAGAGGAAGGTGACACTCGGATGTGGAAGTTGACCATCCAAGCTAACATCCATCTGTCCAGGGCTGCTACAAGGCTCACCATTTTCACAAGTTCTTATTTAACATGTGCACAATAACGATCACGGAACAACAGAAGGATGGAAGGGGAATAACTATGACTTTTGCTGATGATATTCTGGTATATCAACAGGGAAAACAGAAGTTAAATCGCCTCCACAATACAAAACGACCTCGATTGCATTTCTTCCCGGTGTGGAGTATCAGGTACACTGGTTAATCCCAATAAAGCATCAGTTTCATTATTCTCCCTTAACAATCATATTGTTTGCACGAAAACACCTATGGTATGAATGGGAGCTGATGAGGTGACCAGGGACAGGTTGATGACATACCTTGGAGTTAAGTTCATCGCAGCCTGTGTTTTTAGGACCACTTAGACTATGTGATAACAAAATTCCGCAAAGGATTAGCCGCCTTGAAGGTCATTGCAACTGCCAACATCGGTAGGAGGCTACTTATCCTTCTGTTCGAGGGACTAGTCCTCGCACCAATCGAGTATCGCTCTGGCAATTCTTTCTGTCAGTATGACGCAAATTGACTGGCTGGAGAAAATACAGAATGAAGCCATGCGCATAATCTTGGGGTGTATGAATGAGGGACACTCCCTGTGTAGTAATGAGGTATCTTCATGACTTTCCAACCCTGAATGACAGGACCAAGATATGGAGGCCAGGAGCATACCTGTATGTGCAATAAAGAGCATCCATTGCATCAAAAGCTCAACACAGTGTCAGGCGAAAAAGAGGCAAATCATGGGTGGGCCGAGCAGAAGATGTCATCAAACAGGTCTGTGGGTTTACAAATATCCACGCTGGCGAGGAGTGGATACCAGTGTCTACGTCATTCAGGGTGACATTCTCGTGTATTGTAACACTCGACAGGAAATGTAGGGAACAGAACTCAATCGTGGTCAATGTGGAGGTCAGCGATCTTATCTGGGATAATATTGATGAGAAAGATGAAGTCATCTATACAGAAAGATCTGTAATACGACACCAAAGGAATAAATGGGCATTTACAGCATGCTCGGCAGGTAGAATAGTCTAGAAAGACAGTGGTGCATACGTTATGACCACGGGTAGCATGACGATGGAGGTGATGGCAGTGACCAAGGCATCCATCTGGTTAGTCACAAGACTACACTCATGCCTGTATACTGAGTGATTCGATAAGCATGATTAAAAAAAGTGGAGGCGGGCTATGTACGTATGGAAAAATAAAAAAAATAAAAAAATGGTATGTAAGAAGCTTTACGTGATAAGTGGACGACACAGACTAAACGACGTTTCGGCCCAATAGGCCTTCATCAGGAACAAACAAACAAAAAAACACACACACAATTTATAACGAAACAACCAAAACAATAACAATCTAAATGTGTTAAAGAAAACAAAATTATCTATCCTGTCAAAACAAAAGGAAATAGCAACCAAGTGTGGCTGTCGTGAACGTAGAGAAACATGCAAAAATGTGCGCATATGCACACAGAACCAGAGGTTCTTTTTATTTTTTAATTTTTCCTCACATTCAACTTTACTGCAACTTCGCATTTTTATGCCTTAACCCTTTACTATGTACGTATGCAATGATTAGAGTCATTGCAGAAGTCAAAAATACATATGGTCACTTTTGTCTATGTCCCCTGGATATGCGGGAGTACGGGGAAATGAAAGAGCGGACAGGTTAGCTAGCTGCGCTGTCGTTGAGGACGGTCAACCCATGAATCAGGCGGGCATCATCGGTGCCCTCTGGGAAGAGGGAAGGACACAGGACTCCGACAACCATGAGTCCACGTCACTCCTTCAGATGAAAGCGATGGGATTTAAGATGGGCGCAGCCAGAAATGAGAAACTTAGTGGGCGTGTAAGAAGACTTATCAACCAACATAGAACTGGAGTCGTCAGTCGCTGGACACTGAGAGACTTGCTGAGAAGGGGATCTGAGCACCTATGGACATGTTCGGAGTGCAATGATGACCCGCAAATAACTCAATAACTTGAGAGGAATTACACTTTTATCAGTTACCTCCAAAGTTTTGTGTAGAGTCATGATGACAGTAGTAGTGGTGGCTGTGAACTCAGGGGAAAAGTGCACACACATGCACCGAAATACAATAGATTTGGCACCGACTTGGCACCGACTTTGCACCGAAAAAAAATTTTTTTTTTTCGAATTCGCGATTTTTTCGAACTTCATTATTTTTTTTGGGAAAAAATTTTTTTTTTTTTTTTTGGTGTTCGTCAGTTTGTCGAAATGGTTCACTGCGTCTGAGAGCTTAACCGCAGGTAAATTCAATAGAGACTCGGTGCTAATCCGTGTCCGGTGATCGCGCTCCGTGTCCGGTGATCGCCTCGCTCGTGTTAGAAATTTGTGAAAGAGTATTTTAAAAGAGTATATTTGTGAAAGTGATAAATAAAAAATACGAAATGTTTCAAAACGTTAAGAAATATAGTTAAATGTGATAAAACTGATTTTTAAAAAAGGCGAAATAATAAAAACTATGAAAAAATAAGTTAACTGTAAATACTGACGGAAAACTGTATGTTAAGTCAAGAAACTGGAATGACATGGCAGCTTTTGTTGACTGGGCGGCTAGTGGTACTTGAGGAATGCTATTGTTAGGAAAAATCGCTTATTATTGTCAAGGAATCGTGGTCATTGTTAGGAAAATATGCTGACGGTCATTGTTAGGCATGTGACTGAAACAAGTAAAAATTCAGAATTAATCAATATTTAAAAAAAAAAAAAAACAAAAAAAAAAACTTAAAATGAAGGGAAATTTAAAATATAGACGATCGCGTAAATGATTGGGTCGCGGATCTCGCACTACATTTTTGTGTCGTGTAGTAAGGTGTGCTAATATTAAATAGTGACGCTCGCTCTTTCTCATTCAATGAAAAGCAAAACAAAATTCTATATTTCACAACTTTATTAATACATCATTTATATATATATTACTGTCCGGTTGTTGATAATTTTAAGCGTCTGGGTTTCCTACACAACCGCCCTCCATTTTGACAAAACCTTGATCAAAGCTGGAATAGGTAATCGAGGACTTGGCTGAAACATCCTGGTCATCCATACTGGCTGCCGGAGCTGTCGTCTGATTAACAAGAGTGAGGTCCCCTTGGTTAACAGAAAAGGGCGTGTAGTTGATGTTAGCATAAGCGTTTTCGAGACTACCTTAACGCCATGTGCCACCCTCAACACCATCCTCTCTCTCTCTCTCTCTCTATCGCATATCCAAGCTAACTCAAGTCAAATAAAAATCATCACCAAGCCACACAAATTGACACATCATCATCATGTGCCACCCTCAACACTATCATCATCATCATCCACCCTCATCACCCCTTCCTATCATCATCATGTGCCACCCTCAACACCATCCTCTCTCTCTCTCTCTCTCTCTCTCTCTCTCTATCACATATCCAAGCTAACTCAAGTCAAATAAAAATCATCACCAAGCCACACAAATTGACACATCATCATCATGTGCCACCCTCAACACCATCCTCTCTCTCTCTCTCTCTCTCTCTCTCTCTCTATCGCATATCCAAGCTAACTCAAGTCAAATAAAAATCATCACCAAGCCACACAAATTGACACATCATCATCATGTGCCACCCTCAACACTATCATCATCATCATCCACCCTCATCACCCCTTCCTATCATCATCATGTGCCACCCTCAACACCATCCTCTCTCTCTCTCTCTCTCTCTCTCTCTCTATCGCATATCCAAGCTAACTCAAGTCAAATAAAAATCATCATCATGTGCCACCCTCAACACCATCATCCCTTCATGTCCTATCATCATCATGTGCCACCCTCAACACTAGCATCATGTGCCACCCTCAACACTAGCATCATGTGCCTCAACACTATCATCTTGTGCCTCAACATCACCCTTCAAGTCCTATCATCATCATGTGCCACCCTCAACACCATCATCAGCCCTTCAGGTCCTAGCATCAAACCACACAAAGTATCAACCAGCGAAATTCTCTCTCTCTCTCTCTCTCTCTCTCTCTCTCTCTCTGTCTCTCTCACATTCATGGTAAACCAAAACAAAATAAATCACTAAGATTTTACCACCATAACACACAAATTTAGGGTCATATTAAAAAAGTCGACCTTAAAACCATACAAATCTACTCCCATACTCATAAAAGTTAGACACATCAAACAGATAATTACTTCCAAACTCCCAAAACAAAAAAAAAGAAGTTAGACCAAATCACGCCTCGATCGTTCTCTAACATTCCCTCGATCGTTCTTTAACATTGCCTCCAGCGTTCTTTAACATTGCCTCCAGCGTTCTCTAACATTGCCTCCAGCGTTCTCTAACATTGCCTCGATCGTTCTTTAACATTGCCTCCAGCGTTCTTTAACATTGCCTCCAGCGTTCTGTAACATTGCCTCCAGCGTTCTTTAACATTGCCTCCAGCGTTCTGTAACATTGCCTCGATCGTTCTTTAACATTACCTCGATCGTTCTTTAACATTACCTCGAGCGTTCTCTAACATTGCCTCGATCGTTCTTTAACATTGCCTCCAGCGTTCTCTAACATTCCCTACGTGTTTCTTCAGGTTCAATTGTCAGTCTAGTTGTATTCCTAAAAAATCTACTTCCATACTGATACTATTTAGACACAATGATCAGATAGTTACATCCAAATCGCAAACATTTTACCCCAGAACACAAAAATTTAGGGTCATACTAAAAAAGTCGACCTAAAAATCCCAAAGGGCAGAAACTTAGGAGACAAGGGCAGAAACCTAGGAGGCGAGGGCAGAAACCAAAGAGGCAAGGTCAGAAATCTAGGAAGTTGTGTTAGAAAACAAGGAGGGAAGGTCAGAAACCTAGGAGGCATGGTCAGAAATCTAGGAAGCTGTGTTAGAAAACAAGGAGGGAAGGTCAGAAAGGACATGCTCACCTATCGGAACTTTTGTCCCTCATATGCAATTTCAAAAGTTGTCTTCGTCAATTTAGGGAAGGTCAGAAAACTAGGAAGCAAAGGCTGAAAACAAGGAGGGAAGGTCAGAAACCTAGGAAGCAAAGGCTGAAAACAAGGAGGGGAGGTCAGAAATCTAGGAAGCTGTGTTAGAAAACAAGGAGGGAAGGTCAGAAACCTAGGAGGCATGGTCAGAAATCTAGGAAGCTGTGTTAGAAAACAAGTAGGCAAGGTGAGAAAACAAGGAGGGAAGGTCAGAAATCTAAGAGGCGAGGGCAGAAACCTAGGAGACAAGGGCAGAAACCTAGGAAGCAAAGGCTGAAAACAAGGAGGCATGGTCAGAAATCTAGGAAGCTGTGTTAGAAAACAAGGAGGGAAGGTCAGAAACCTAGGAGGCATGGTCAGAAATCTAGGAAGCTGTGTTAGAAAACAAGGAGGCGAGGGCAGAAACCAAAGAGGCAATGATCAGATAGTTACATCCAAATCGCAAACATTTTACCCCAGAACACAAAAATTTAGGGTCATACTAAAAAAGTCGACCTAAAAATCCCAAAGGACAGAAACTTAGGAGGCAAGGGCAGAAACCTAGGAGACAAGGGCAGAAACCTAGGAGGCGAGGGCAGAAACCAAAGAGGCAAGGTCAGAAATCTAGGAGACAAGGGCAGAAACCTAGGAGGCGAGGGCAGAAACCTAGGAGGCGAGGTCAGAAATCTAGGAAGTTGTGTTAGAAAACAAGGAGGGAAGGTCAGAAACCTAGGAGGCATGGTCAGAAATCTAGGAAGCTGTGTTAGAAAACAAGGAGGGAAGGTTAGAAAGGACATGCTCACCTATCGGAACTTTTGTCCCTCATATGCTATTTCAAAATTGTCTTCGTCAATTTAGGGAAGGTCAGAAAACTAGGAAGCAAAGGCTGAAAACAAGGAGGGAAGGTCAGAAACCTAGGAAGCAAAGGCTGAAAACAAGGAGGGGAGGTCAGAAATCTAGGAAGCTGTGTTAGAAAACAAGGAGGGAAGGTCAGAAACCTAGGAGGCATGGTCAGAAATCTAGGAAGCTGTGTTAGAAAACAAGTAGGCAAGGTGAGAAAACAAGGAGGGAAGGTCAGAAATCTAAGAGGCGAGGGCAGAAACCTAGGAGACAAGGGCAGAAACCTAGGAAGCAAAGGCTGAAAACAAGGAGGCATGGTCAGAAATCTAGGAAGCTGTGTTAGAAAACAAGGAGGGAAGGTCATAAACCTAGGAGGCATGGTCAGAAATCTAGGAAGCTGTGTTAGAAAACAAGGAGGCGAGGGCAGAAACCAAAGAGGCAAGGTCAGACATTTTCATTATTTGGAGTCTTTGTATTACCTTCTTAGTGAGGTTCTCTACGTGTTTCTTCAAAAAGCTACTCTCATTCTCATACTAGTTAGACACATCGAACCGTTCGTTATTTCTAAAGCCAAAAAAAAAAAAGTTTGGCCAAATCACTAACAATTTACCCACAGAACAAAATAAATATAGACTCATATTAAAAAGTCGACCTCAAAACCATAAAAATCTACTCCCACACTCATCTAAAAGTTACACCAAAACCGCACGAGATTTGCACCGTGCAAAAACATGCACAAGTTTGACACGCGCACAAGTTTGACACGCGCACCAGTTTGGCACAATGCACCAATAGACATCCCCATACCAAAAAAAAAAAATTACTTAAAAATCACTTTTATGATTGTTACGCCCCTTACGAATGCTGATTGTTACGCCCTTTACGAATGTGCATTGTGCCAAACTGGTGCGCGTGTCAAACTTGTGCGCGTGTCAAACTTGTGCATGTTTTTGCACGGTGCAAATCTCGTGCGGTTTTGGTGTAACTTTTAGATGAGTGTGGGAGTAGATTTTTATGGTTTTGATGTCGACTTTTTTAATATGAGTCTATATTTATTTTGTTCTGTGGGTAAATTGTTAGTGATTTGGCCAAACTTTTTTTTTTTTTTTTTTGGCTTTAGAAATAACGAACGGTTCGATGTGTCTAACTAGTATGAGAATGAGAGTAGCTTTTTGAAGAAACACGTAGAGAACCTCACTAAGAAGGTAATACAAAGACTCCAAATAATGAAAATGTCTGACCTTGCCTCTTTGGTTTCTGCCCTCGCCTCCTTGTTTTCTAACACAGCTTCCTAGATTTCTGACCATGCCTCCTAGGTTTCTGACCTTCCCTCCTTGTTTTCTAACACAGCTTCCTAGATTTCTGACCATGCCTCCTTGTTTTCAGCCTTTGCTTCCTAGGTTTCTGCCCTTGTCTCCTAGGTTTCTGCCCTCGCCTCTTAGATTTCTGACCTTCCCTCCTTGTTTTCTCACCTTGCCTACTTGTTTTCTAACACAGCTTCCTAGATTTCTGACCATGCCTCCTAGGTTTCTGACCTTCCCTCCTTGTTTTCTAACACAGCTTCCTAGATTTCTGACCTCCCCTCCTTGTTTTCAGCCTTTGCTTCCTAGGTTTCTGACCTTCCCTCCTTGTTTTCAGCCTTTGCTTCCTAGTTTTCTGACCTTCCCTAAATTGACGAAGACAACTTTTGAAATAGCATATGAGGGACAAAAGTTCCGATAGGTGAGCATGTCCTTTCTGACCTTCCCTCCTTGTTTTCTAACACAGCTTCCTAGATTTCTGACCATGCCTCCTAGGTTTCTGACCTTCCCTCCTTGTTTTCTAACACAACTTCCTAGATTTCTGACCTCGCCTCCTAGGTTTCTGCCCTCGCCTCCTAGGTTTCTGCCCTTGTCTCCTAGATTTCTGACCTTGCTCTTTGGTTTCTGCCCTCGCCTCCTAGGTTTCTGCCCTTGTCTCCTAGGTTTCTGCCCTTGCCTCCTAAGTTTCTGCCCTTTGGGATTTTTAGGTCGACTTTTTTAGTATGACCCTAAATTTTTGTGTTCTGGGGTAAAATGTTTGCGATTTGGATGTAACTATCTGATCATTGCCTCTTTGGTTTCTGCCCTCGCCTCCTTGTTTTCTAACACAGCTTCCTAGATTTCTGACCATGCCTCCTAGGTTTCTGACCTTCCCTCCTTGTTTTCTAACACAGCTTCCTAGATTTCTGACCATGCCTCCTTGTTTTCAGCCTTTGCTTCCTAGGTTTCTGCCCTTGTCTCCTAGGTTTCTGCCCTCGCCTCTTAGATTTCTGACCTTCCCTCCTTGTTTTCTCACCTTGCCTACTTGTTTTCTAACACAGCTTCCTAGATTTCTGACCATGCCTCCTAGGTTTCTGACCTTCCCTCCTTGTTTTCTAACACAGCTTCCTAGATTTCTGACCTCCCCTCCTTGTTTTCAGCCTTTGCTTCCTAGGTTTCTGACCTTCCCTCCTTGTTTTCAGCCTTTGCTTCCTAGTTTTCTGACCTTCCCTAAATTGACGAAGACAACTTTTGAAATTGCATATGAGGGACAAAAGTTCCGATAGGTGAGCATGTCCTTTCTGACCTTCCCTCCTTGTTTTCTAACACAGCTTCCTAGATTTCTGACCATGCCTCCTAGGTTTCTGACCTTCCCTCCTTGTTTTCTAACACAACTTCCTAGATTTCTGACCTTGCCTCTTTGGTTTCTGCCCTCGCCTCCTAGGTTTCTGCCCTTGTCTCCTAAGTTTCTGCCCTTTGGGATTTTTAGGTCGACTTTTTTAGTATGACCCTAAATTTTTGTGTTCTGGGGTAAAATGTTTGCGATTTGGATGTAACTATCTGATCATTGTGTCTAACTAGTATCAGTATGGAAGTAGATGTTTTAGGAATACAACTAGACTGACAATTGAACCTGAAGAAACACGTAGGGAATGTTAGAGAACGCTGGAGGCAATGTTAAAGAACGATCGAGGCAATGTTAGAGAACGCTCGAGGTAATGTTAAAGAACGATCGAGGTAATGTTAAAGAACGATCGAGGCAATGTTACAGAACGCTGGAGGCAATGTTAAAGAACGCTGGAGGCAATGT
The DNA here is from genome assembly GCA_032433765.1 of Megaustenia siamemsis. Lineage (NCBI taxonomy): Eukaryota > Metazoa > Mollusca > Gastropoda > Stylommatophora > Ariophantidae > Megaustenia > Megaustenia siamemsis. The sequence goes on along the minus strand of JAVIAB010000059.1, from coordinate 6,797,156 downwards.
TAAAGAACGATCGAGGCAATGTTACAGAACGCTGGAGGCAATGTTAAAGAACGCTGGAGGCAATGTTAAAGAACGATCGAGGCAATGTTAGAGAACGCTGGAGGCAATGTTAGAGAACGCTGGAGGCAATGTTAAAGAACGCTGGAGGCAATGTTAAAGAACGATCGAGGAATGTTAGAGAACGATCGAGGCGTGATTTGGTCTAACTTTTTTTTTTTTTTTTTTTTTTTGGAGTTTGGAAGTAATTATCTGTTTGATGTGTCTAACTTTTATGAGTATGGGAGTAGATTTGTATGGTTTTAAGGTCGACTTTTTTTAATATGACCCTAAATTTGTGTGTTATGGTGGTAAAATCTTAGTGATTTATTTTGTTTTGGTTTACAATGAATGTGAGAGAGACAGAGAGAGAGAGAGAGAGAGAGAGAGAGAGAATTTCGCTGGTTGATACTTTGTGTGGTTTGATGCTAGGACCTGAAGGGCTGATGATGGTGTTGAGGGTGGCACATGATGATGATAGGACTTGAAGGGTGATGTTGAGGCACAAGATGATAGTGTTGAGGCACATGATGCTAGTGTTGAGGGTGGCACATGATGCTAGTGTTGAGGGTGGCACATGATGATGATAGGACATGAAGGGATGATGGTGTTGAGGGTGGCACATGATGATGATTTTTATTTGACTTGAGTTAGCTTGGATATGCGATAGAGAGAGAGAGAGAGAGAGAGAGAGAGAGGATGGTGTTGAGGGTGGCACATGATGATGATAGGAAGGGGTGATGAGGGTGGATGATGATGATAGTGTTGAGGGTGGCACATGATGATGATGTGTCAATTTGTGTGGCTTGGTGATGATTTTTATTTGACTTGAGTTAGCTTGGATATGCGATAGAGAGAGAGAGAGAGAGAGAGAGAGAGAGAGAGAGAGAGAGAGAGGGGTGTTGAGGGTGGCACATGATGATGATGTGTCAATTTGTGTGGCTTGGTGATGATTTTTATTTGACTTGAGTTAGCTTGGATATGCGATAGAGAGAGAGAGAGAGAGAGAGAGAGAGAGGATGGTGTTGAGGGTGGCACATGGCGTTAAGGTAGTCTCGAAAACGCTTATGCTAACATCAACTACACGCCCTTTTCTGTTAACCAAGGGGACCTCACTCTTGTTAATCAGACGACAGCTCCGGCAGCCAGTATGGATGACCAGGATGTTTCAGCCAAGTCCTCGATTACCTATTCCAGCTTTGATCAAGGTTTTGTCAAAATGGAGGGCGGTTGTGTAGGAAACCCAGACGCTTAAAATTATCAACAACCGGACAGTAATATATATATAAATGATGTATTAATAAAGTTGTGAAATATAGAATTTTGTTTTGCTTTTCATTGAATGAGAAAGAGCGAGCGTCACTATTTAATATTAGCACACCTTACTACACGACACAAAAATGTAGTGCGAGATCCGCGACCCAATCATTTACGCGATCGTCTATATTTTAAATTTCCCTTCATTTTAAGTTTTTTTTTTTGTTTTTTTTTTTTTAAAATATTGATTAATTCTGAATTTTTACTTGTTTCAGTCACATGCCTAACAATGACCGTCAGCATATTTTCCTAACAATGACCACGATTCCTTGACAATAATAAGCGATTTTTCCTAACAATAGCATTCCTCAAGTACCACTAGCCGCCCAGTCAACAAAAGCTGCCATGTCATTCCAGTTTCTTGACTTAACATACAGTTTTCCGTCAGTATTTACAGTTAACTTATTTTTTCATAGTTTTTATTATTTCGCCTTTTTTAAAAATCAGTTTTATCACATTTAACTATATTTCTTAACGTTTTGAAACATTTCGTATTTTTTATTTATCACTTTCACAAATATACTCTTTTAAAATACTCTTTCACAAATTTCTAACACGAGCGAGGCGATCACCGGACACGGAGCGCGATCACCGGACACGGATTAGCACCGAGTCTCTATTGAATTTACCTGCGGTTAAGCTCTCAGACGCAGTGAACCATTTCGACAAACTGACGAACACCAAAAAAAAAAAAAAAAAAAAAAATTTTTTCCCAAAAAAATAATGAAGTTCGAAAAAATCGCGAATTCGAAAAAAATTTTTTTTTTTTTTCGGTGCAAAGTCGGTGCTAAGTCGGTGCCAAATCTATTGTATTTCGGTGCATGTGTGTGCACTTTTCCCCTGAGTTCACAGCCACCACTACTACTGATGACCACAATAAAAAATGCTGTAGATAATAGATAATCGTGCGAAGAACAAGCAGGGTTCAGAAAGGGGAGCAGCTTATCATGACCAAATATTCACTATAAGGATAATACTAGAAGAACATACAGAAAAGCAACTACCATTAATCTGCAATTTCAGTGATTTTAAAAAGGTGTTTAACAGCAGCCATAGATTCTCCTTGTGGAATATCTTGAAACATTATTGAATACCACCTATACTAGCTCAGAGGAGGGAATGAGCGATGAGCGCTTCTAATTCACAATATCCACCAGATGCAAAATATCACAGATACATTATCATCTACGATGGAAAAAAAATAGGACTTAAACGAAAAATAACAATACTCCAGAGGACAATATATATCTCAATCGCCTGGCATTGGAAGGAGTAGACCACTATATATATCTTGGTAGTAATATAGATCAAGAAGATGAAACAAAGAAAGAGATCAGAGGAAGAATAGCAAAAGCAGCAATGAATTTTAAAAACCTGGACAAGTACAGAAATAAAAAAATACTAAACAAGAAAACCAAACTTGGAATATTCAAATCAAACGTTTTATCAACATTTACTATGCATATGTCTTCTTCTTCTTCTACCTTTCAGCTCCCTGTGTAGAATAGGTCTTCAACAAACTCTTTCCAAGAATTTCAATAATTCTATGTTAGTGGTTTTGTCCTGCCATTTCCATCCCTTTATTCTGGGTAAGTATCCATTAATGAAAGTCTGTAACTTCATAATTGTCATTTTAGTTGTTCTCCATGTTTCACAGCTATATAATAAGACTGACTCAACATTGAGTTGAAAATGTTTATTTTAATATTTAACCCAATTTCTTTCGACTTCCATATGTTTCCCAGAGCAACAAATGCTCCTCTTGCTTTTGATATCCTTATTTTCATATCATTTTCTGTTCCTCCCTCTTTGTCTATATTACTGCCCAGATATATGTAAGGTTGTGCGTCTAGTAGAGGTATTTTTCCTATTTTTATTTGGTTATTGCCAATTGCATTAATTCTAATAATTTTGGTATTATCTCTATTTTTTTTCAGTCCTATCTGTTGTGATCTCTTGTCAAGTATGCTCATTTTATCTTGCATCTGTTGATGGTTGTGTGATAGGAGAGCTATATCATCAACAAAGTCTAAATCACAAGTTGCTTGGTCAGTGACCACTAGATTCCATTTCTGTTGTTTTAAGTTATTTTCATAATCCAATCTATGGCCAGTAGAAAGAAAAATGGAGATAGAAGGCATCCCTGCCTTACTCCTGTTTATCTGAAGCCACATCTGCTCCTCTATATACTTTTACATCCTGTAAGGATGACTTAAACTTATTATAGGTACATATGTGGTCAATATTATTCTCCGTTCTATGATCTGGTGACACCCATGTAGCTTTATGTATTCTTTTATGTTGGAATATTGTTCCTCCTAGGCTCAATTGATTAAGTGCACAGAAGTTCATGAATATCTCTCCATTCTCATTTCTATCTCCAAGTTCAAGTTTCCCTATAATCTCTTCGAAGCCTCTGTTGTCCGATTCTACTTTTGCATTTAGATCTCCCATCAAGATTATAATATCCTTGGCTCGTCTTTCATCCATCTGACATTGCAACTTTTTATAGAATTCATCTTTAACTAAATCATCCTTAACATTGGTTGATGCATAGCATTGGATAATGTGTATTTTTATTTTGTATTTTGTTGTTTTAAATGGTGTTCTCATTAGTCTTGGCCCTACTGCTTCTCATTCCATCAGTGTCTTCTGTGCATTCCTTGATAATATTATAGCTACCCCTTCACTATGTTGTGCACCAATCATGAATGAGCTATAAGATCTGACACGATGTTGCAGTCTAACTTGGTAGACGTTTTATTACAAAGTAAGACATAGAAAAAGATTACAAGACAACATCAAAGAAAAGAGAGGCCTCAACTTTGCAAAGTCACAAAGACTGACTGAAGATAGAAATAGAGAAGGTTGGTGAAGCCTATCAGAAGAGGAAGAGGGCTTCAACTCTTAGAATCTTAACAGTAACACATCTCTACCAATGTGTGTGTTTTATTATTTTATTTTCATTTAATCTCCGTGGTTGAGAAGGAACCAGAAATGTGCTGCAAAGAGCTGTAAACAGGGGAGACACACTGTGCTGTTGTCTTGTGACTAAAGCTCATTGTAGAAAGACAGTGGCTCAGGACATGATATGTCACATTTGCTTCAAACTTATAACTAAAGGCCTAGAGCCTTAGAGAAGTTGTAGTAGTTATTTTATGGTACAAGACTTGTGTGGGCATAAACATAAGGTTAGAGGCTCTGTCCCATTGAAGGACTTGGGGAGGATATTTGAGAGGACTAGTCTTCTGCTGTACTGCTAGTAGAAAATTCTAAAGATCTACAACAATTACTTAATGAAACAAACATGACAAGCAAAAATATGAACTAAATATGAATATCAAAAAGACTAAAACTTTGATCATAAACAAAGAAGACACTCAAAACCCGCAAGTGGATATCAAAATAGAAGGAATAGACCTGGAGACAGTTAAGAACTACAACTACCTTGGACATACTATAACCAGTGATGGAAAATGTACAACTGAAATAAACAAAAGAATAGGAATGGCAAAAAGCAATTTTAATGTCATGAAGAACATACTAACATCAAAACAAATAACACCAGGGCTAAAACTAAGAATAGCAAAATATTACATCTTCTCATTATTCCTATATGGTGAAGGAACATGGACATTAGACAAGAAAACAGAACAGAGAATTGAAGCCTTTGAAATGTGGATAGAATAGGTAGAATTGGATGAAAGAAAAAGAAAACACACGATGAAGTCTTAAAACAACTAAAAATGAAAAGAGAACTACAAAGCACAATTCAAACAAGACAAATGCGATTTTTGGGTCATGTTAAAAGACACAACAGCCTAATAAAAGTAATCATGGAGGGAAAAATACAAGGTAAAAGAGGCAGAGGCAGACCAAGGCTAACATGGACGAGCAGCATCAAAAGATGGACAAATCAGCCTATGACAACCTGCACCATCAGAGCAAGAGACAGAGCAGAATGGCGCTCCATGGTAACAAACCTTCGTTGTGGAGATGGCACTCGATGATGATGATGAGTATGCCTCTATTTGTTCATACTTATAGTCTTGAGTAGGTGCATGGCCTCTACTACAATTAATATGTATGTAATGTATGTACATTACAATAACGATACTGTTCCCAATATGGTGGAACTAGTTCACGTTCTCTCGATCGCTGCAGCAAGTGCATTTGGGGTCTGATTAATTTCTGCTCTCCATTGCACTTTTCTGCGTTAAAGTCAAAATGATGTTCTACTTAACACATCTGCGCCGATGAAGCAGAGTCGTACGCACGGCAATATTTATTTTTGACAAATCAAGCGTTGTGAATGCGACCTTCAACCATCTAGAGTTGATCTGCAGTTTACGTCACATTGAGTGCTGTTCATGACCGTTATTTGAATGGTTTGACGCAAGTTATTTACTTGTTACAACTAATTAATGTGGATCGCTTTGTCAAGTTGGCCGAAGTTATATCTCTTCAGAGAATTTGCACTGTGTTTCGTTTGTTGTGGGTTGCATTCACTAGAATAATCAGAAATATATGGGCGCTGCCATTGTTGTGTGTGTGCTACGTCATCATAATGGCTCATCGTATATCCATAGATCGGCCATACGCTAATCTTACTGTCTGTTGTTTGATGTGCGACGGGGATAATCCGACGACTGTGTTTTATATGTTTGGAATTTGAGTCAAAACGATATCCTAACATCATCAAGCGCTATTAACTTTAAAAAATATGACGATCATCATTTTCGGGAGAACGTGAACTTCCGGTCAATATGGCGGATAGGCGGCAGGAACCATTGAATGCTATGTAAGAAAGTGTTCCTTGTTGCAGTTTCCTCATATTCCAAGTCCGGCTTGTTGCAGGAGCTACGATTTAGGCGTTCTGTGCACACCGTGAGCTGTGTGTTTCATTCGTTTTGATCATGTTTCGATATTCCAATTGTTTACGATGATTGATGATATCGTATGACAGGAACAGTTGGCTGTGTTCACTTTCTGTTGCGCCTTATGTCTTTTGACGTGTGCTGAGACTGTTATGATGGGGACTACAGCTACCTTTCTTTGTTTGGGAGATGAGATAGAAATTCGGATGCTCCCACTGGCACAGGGCGGTTGAGCAATTATGGATTTTAATTAGTTTGCAGTGATACCGGGGCCTTCCATAACCAAAGAACCAAAGAACGACACTGTAAAACCAAAATCTGTGAAAAGGTGAGTGTAAAAATAGCGCTTCAAAATTGTCTTATTATTTTTCCTACCAATAAGCGTAAATTTTATCACAATTTATTTATGTCAATGGCTGTTCTTTTTTTCCCTCAGATTCTGGCCAATGACAAAGAAGATAGGCTGAACTTGTTGATGTTTGGGAGAGTAGGGGTTGGCAAAAGTGCGACCGGAAACACTATACTCAACAATAAGGTTTTTAAAACATCGGCCAATGTCTTATCTGAAACAAAAGAAGTTAGTTCACAGTTCACTCGGTTTGATTCATACACACTTTTTGTAGTTGATACTCCAGGATTAGAATTGATGGATAAACGGACCATTGAAATTATCGGCCAAAATATAAACAAATGCTATGACGGCATTGATGCATTTCTGTACGTCTTTAAGTTCGGTATTACATTTATAGAGGAAGACATGTCTGCACTAAAGACTCTTGCAGGGATATTTGGAGATAATTTTATGAAGCACGTTATTGTTGTGATGACTTTTGGTGATTGGTTTCATGAGTATATGGAAGAGGAAGGTCGTGACGTCACTTTCAATGAGTGGTGCAGAGATCAAGTGGGCGCGTTACGGCAATTGTTTGACGAATGTCAAGGACGGGTTGTGTTGTTTAACAATCGTGTGACGGATGACGTAAAGAAGCGGGCACAGGTACAGCAGATTATTGAACTTACGGACAATATACGTTCACGATTCTCTCGTTATACTAAATAGTGATGTGCGTAATTATACTGAGTATGAAGGAGAGAAAATGATACTAGAATAAGTCTTCACAATTTGACTGAAGAAATTATGTTCAAGATTTCTTAATCTTAAATAAACGTATAGAAAGTGTATTATATTAGGGGATTTCAATGCAAAGGTAGGAACAGCTAAAGTGCAAAATGTGACTGAGGGACATGGCATGGAGAGACGAATGACAGAGAGGATAGATTGATAGGTTGGGCAAAGACACATGAAATATTTATAAGTAACACCTGGTCCAAACAACACCCTAGGCGACTATGGACATGGCAAAGCCCACTCAAAAAAGTAAACAATCAAATTGGTTTTATACTGGTACAGAGAAGATTCAGGAATGGGCTAACATCTGTTAAAACAAGGCCAGGAGCAGATTGCAATAGTGACCATGTGCCAGTAGTTGGAAAGATAAGAATAAAACTGCGGAAGGCTCAGAAATCCCTAAGAAATATAAAATTAGAACTAGATATACGTAGAGTAGATAAACAGATGAGCAATAAGTATGGCACTATATTACAAAATATATATAATGCTATTGAGTAAATACAGGACATCGAGGAGCAGTGGGAAATGCTCAAACAATCGATTCATCAAACATCAAAAGAAGTTATACCAGTGACCAAAAGAATCAACAAAAAGAAATGGATGACAGAAGAAATATTACAACTAATGGATGAAAGAAGAAAACATAAGAAAGAAGAACGGACATACAAAATATTGCACAAAGAGATCCAAAACAAATGCAGAGAAGCAAAGGAAGGATGGTTAAAACAGAAATGTGAAGAAATGGAAAAACAACAAAAGAAAGACTCAAAATTTATGCACAATCAGTTAAATGAATTAACAGGAAGAAAAGAAGTAAAATTTTCAGGATGTGTGAAATCAAAAGAAGGAAATATAATAATGGGACAGGAGAAGACAATGGAAAGATGGACAGAATATATCAGTTAACTCTATGATGATGAAAGACCAGAGTTAAACAATTCAAACAAAGACACAGGACCACCAATAATGCAGAGTGAAGTGGAGGACACAATTCAACACATGAAAAGAGGCAAAGCTCCAGGTCCTGACAATATAACAATTGAAGAGATAAATGCATTAGGAGAGCTGGGAGTACAAGTCATAACAAAACTACTCAATGATATATATAACACTGGACACATACCCGAAGATCTACTAAAATCTATCTTTGTAGCCATACCGAAGAAGTCAGGCGCCACTGATTGTGAAGACCATCGCACTATTAGTCGCATGAGCCATATGACGAAAATATTACTAAGAATCGCCATGAGACGTGTAAGGAACAAAATAAAACCAGAAATAAGTGAGGAACAATGTGGATTTGTGGAAGGAAAGGGCACCAATAATGCAATATACATCTTAAGAACATTGATAGAAAGATCTATAGAGTAAAGAAAGATCAATATATGTGCTTTATAGACTACACAAAAGCATTTGACAAAGTAAAGCATGTGGAAATAATCAATGTGCTGGAGAAATTAAACATAGATGGCAAGGATCTGCAAATCATAAAAAAACATGTACTGGCAACAAACAGCAGCAATACGAATTAACAACCAAACAGGACAATTTCAACTTATAAAACAAGGAGTCAGACACGGCTGTGTTCTGTCGCCGGATTTGTTTTCACTTTACAGCAAACATATTATGAGACCAATAGTAGACAAAAAAGGAATTGAAGTCAACGGTTACAACATAGATAATTTGCGATATGCGGATGACACAGTCTTAATAGCAGAGACAGAGAATGAACTACAAGAAATGATAGACATTATAGTAAAAGAAAGCATCAAGAAAGGTCTCAGTCTGAATAGTGAGAAAACAGAAGTAATGGTTATATCGAAGAAACAATCATCATCAGCATGCAGCATAAAAATAAACAGAACAAATTTGAAACAAGTGCAACGCGTCAAATACTTGGGTACAATAATAACATCGGATTGAAGTTGCACCACGGAAATAAAAAGTAAAATAGCTCGGGCCAAATTAGCATTTCAGAAAATTAAAATATCTTATGCAACAAATCTATGTCAATAGAACTGAGAAAGAGAGCTCACCGGTGCTATATAGAACCAATTCTGATCTATGGAAGCGAATCATGGACAGTAGACAAATAAATGAAAGACGATTAGAGGCCACAGAGATGGGATTTCTCAGAAGAATGTTAAAAGCTCCCTGGACAGCTAAAAAGACCAATGAGGAAGTTCTCAAATAGGCCAACACAAAAAGGCAGCTCCTAAAAAACATCAGAAAGAAACAATCAACATGTTTCGGGCACATCATGAGAAGAGGAAAGTTGGAATACTTGGTTACAACTGGCAAAACAAAAGGAAAGAGAGATCGCAGACGACAAAGAGAGAAAATATTGGATAGCTTGGTGTCATGGCATGGAAAGCAGTCAACAACAGAACTGATACGATGCACTGTAGATAGAAGATATTGGATGGACATGATCGCCTACGCCAACCGGTATGGCACATGATGATGATAGAAAGTATGGTTTAAAAAATTAAAATAAAGACTACATAAAGTGAGGCTTACAAGAATATGTTAAGAATAAACAGAACATAACATCAAGAGATTGCGAACAATGTTGTAGGCAATCATAACATTTAGACAGTGTGTTATTTACAATATGACGCGACAGCAAAGGTATTTGACATTGTATAGCACCATTGTGTGACTGTCGAGTGAGTTATTGAGTTATTTGCGGGTCATCATCATTGCACTCCGAACATGTCCATAGGTGCTCAGATCCCCTCCTCAGCAATTCCCTCAGTGTCCAGCGACTGACGACTCCAGTTCTATGTTGGTTGATAAGTCTTCTTACACGGCCACCAAGTTTCTCATTTCTGGCTGTGCCCATCTTAACTCCCATTTCCATCATCCGAAGAAGTGACGTTGATCTGTGTTTGTCGAAGTCCTGTGCTCTTCCAACATCTCGAAGGGCATTGATGATGTCCGCCCGATCCATCGGTTGCCCGTCCTCAACGACAGCGCAGCTAGCCAACCTGTCCGCTCTCTCATTTCCCCGTACTCCCGCATGTCCAGGGACATAGACAAAGGTGACCTTACGTATTTTGGATTTCTGCAACGACTCTACTCATTGCATGCGTACAAAGCCCGCCTCCACTTTTTTTATCATGCTCATCGAATCACTCAGTATACATGCGTGGATGTAGTCTTGTGACTCTAACCATTTGAATGCCTTGGTCACTGCCATCACCTCCATTGTCATGCTACTCGTGGTCATGGCGTATGCACCACTGTCTTCCTTGGCTATTCTGCCTGCTGAGCGTGCTGTAAATGCCCATGCACTTCTTTCGTGTCGTCTTATAGATCCGTCTGTATAGATGACTGCATCTTTCTCATCGGTATTATCGCAGATGAGACCGTTGACCTCAGCATTAACCACGACCGGGTTCTGTTCCCTACTTTTCCTGTCGAGTGTGACAATACATGAGAAAGTTCCCTTGAATGTCGAGTGAGTGCAGTGTTAATTGAGTGTCTGTTGCTTTCGTCATCCAGGATAAGATTTGTCACAACATTCCTAATTTTAAATGACAAGTGTTTAACGAAACGTTGATTGTCAACATCTGTTATCTGCAAAGACTGATCTTACTCTCATAATCTTCTCATTCACCTTATTCCAAATATATTACTATAACCTATGAACATTATGATAGAGGGATGACTGATACAGTTTGTGCCATCGTGGGCCGATTGGTGTCAATTGTTGGACGACTGACATCAGTTGCTGGACGACTGACGCCAGTTGCTGGACGATTAATATCTGTGGACGATTGGTATCAATTGTTGAACAATTGATATCAGTTGTTGGATGATACATGAGAATACAAAAAGCAAATGCTGTCACATACCAGCTTTCATCATTGCTAAGACATCCAAACATTTCTATGCCAGCTAAACAACAAATGATAAATAGCATCTTCATACCAACTTTGTGCTATGAAAGTCAAACATGGACCCTTTTAAATCACATTTAAGAAAGATCAATACATGTGAGATGCGTTGCTTGAGAAAAGTAACAAACAACACAAGAAGAGATAGAATACCAAATGAAACCATAAGAAAAATAGTAGGAACAAAACCCTGCCAAGAATATATAGAACAACAACAATTAAATGGTTTGGTCACCTGGTCAGAATGAATCCTTACCAATCACCATCAAGGTCGTTCTTCTCGAGAATGCATTAAAAAAGACCAAGAGGAAGACCCAGAAGAAGATGGATAGATGCAGTGACAGAGACATGTAACAACAAAGGAAAATCACTAATTCAGACAATTCGAGCAGCACAAGAACGACAAACGATATAAACCACAACATCTTTTAGGTATCAGTGAAAGAGAAAAGAAGAACAAGAAGTTGGATATTTGATATCAGTTGTTGGATGATTGATATCAGTTGTTGAACGGTTGACATCAGCTGTTGAATGATTGACATCAGTTGTTGGACGATTGACGTCAGTTGTGGTACTAGGAAAATTACAGTTGTTGTGTTAGTATTTGCGTTTCAGCGTCGCGGGGATATATAATTGCGGTCTTTTGCTTTCTTTTCGCCTCTGCTGCTGTTATGTTTTCGAGTGTTTCTAATATTCCGTCAATTCATCTCTTTCGTGCTCGTCCCTTGGGCCTGGTGTTCTCGCAACGTTTGTTGAAGGCTCGTTGTGTTGTGTTTTGATCACTCTGCCTTGTCACATGGCCAAACCATGTATCTGTTGTTTCTTTATATATTCTATGGTGGGGGCTATTCCTAGCTTTTTTTCTAAGTTCTTCATGTGTGATCTTGTCTTTCAGACTGTTTCCTGTCATTCGTCTAACACAATTCATCTCAGTAGAGGATATTTTTCTTGTTGTTCCTGCATCTAGGCCCCGGACTGGCACTGGTAGCACAACGTTGGGATGAAGATTGTATTGTAGAGTGCCCGTTTGCCTCTAGAGTAATTACCTTGTTGGACAATAGTGGTGATAGCTGTCCAATGATTTGACAAGATTTATGCATTTTGAGTCTATCGCTGCTGTTTGTGAATTGACTTTTGTCACTAGACTACCTATAGATTTAAATTCCTCTACTTGTTTTAGATGACTGTCTTCTATAGTTATGTTGATATTCTGTTTATCTTTTGCGACATTCAAGACTTCTGGTTTGTTGATACTGAATTTTGCGCCTGTGTTGTTGAGTCTATTTAAGTGTTCTTGTAGGTCTTCTATTTTTCCATGTATTAGTGCCTGATCATCTGCAAATAAAAGCTCGTTGATCTCCTCTGTCTCTGATAGGTTGGCTTTCTTGCATATATAGTCCATGTATGTAGTAAACAGTAGGGGGTATAGTACGCAGCCCTGTCATAACTTCAAGTAGTCTGTGTAGCCTGATGTTGTTCTGACTGTGCAGCTGCTGTTGATGTAAGGAAAAATTAAAAAATTGAAAAAAATTGGTTATTTGGTTATTGGTTATGGAAGGCCCCGGTATCACTGCAAACGAATTAAAATCCATAATTGCTCAACCGCCCGTGCCAGTGGAATCATCCGAATACTAACTCATCTCCCAAACAAAGAAAGGTAGCTGTAGTCCCCATCATAGCAGTCTCAGCGCACGCCAAAAGACATAAGGCGAAACCACACAGAAAGTGAACTCGGCCAACTATTCCCTGTCATACGATATCAGCATTCATCGTAAGCAATTGGAATATCGGAACATGATCAAAACGGATAAAACACACAGCTCACGGTGTACACAGAGCACTTAACTCAGTAGCTCCTGCACCAAGCCGGACTTGGAATATGAGGAACTGCAACAAGGAACACTTTTCAGACATAGCCTTCAATGGTTCCTGCCGCCTATCCACCATATTGCCCGGAAGTTCACGTCCTCCTGAAAATGATGATCGTCATAGTATTTAAATGTATAGCGCTTGATGATGTTAGGACATCGTGTTTGACTCCAACTCCGAAACATACAAAACACAGTTCGTCGTCAGATTATCCCCGTTGCACACCAAACAACAGATCGCAAGATTAGCGCATGGTCGGTCTTGGTGTCATAGAGTTGTGACTTGTTCTTTATTGTATTATATCTTTATTTTTCTTAATGGTCACAGCACATCACAACATTGATGTTACAACAGGTAACAGGTAAATTCATGACAGAGTCTTTCTTGTTACAACAATGATAATCAAGTTTATTGATTTATTCGACTGGTACACGTGATCTATAGTTCTGGATGCAATTATAAATTAATGTTAATTAATTTAGGAATATTTCTGAGGCAAGTCGCCCGAATGGTATGAAGATATTCCAGCATCCATGTCATACAATTTATTCAGCATGGTCTACTTACACTTGTGAGAATTTATGAACACACACAACTTGAATTAATCTTTCATGTCTTTCAAAGCTACTTCACACCTATAATTACAACTTGATGATTCTTAAACTGACTTGGCTAACTCAAGATTTCTACTCTTAACTTTCTCACTGTTCTGACTCTAACTGTTTCTAAACTGTTTAACAGCTTCTTGTCTAACTTACTGTCTCTGCTTATCTAATGCTAATCTAATTCTGATCTTCTACAATCTTGTTCTCCCTGACTAACTTGAAATTCTTATTGTGCAGGACTTAAGTACTCAACAACTCTCTACGTCCTGAGGCTCAGCAGCCAATCAGCTGCTGCCGATTGACCACTTGCTGGTCACATGCATCAGTGTCGAGGTGTCCACTATTCTGTGACTCACACTGAAACTTCCCCAATTTGACGACAAACACCCTGTTTCCCCGAAATCTCTATGACCTATTTGGAATAACATACCTCATGACACTGACCTCTCCTGGTAGCTAATTACCTGGCAGAGTAACACCATGAGTTCAGTGCGTGGTATCGTGTGATGGTCACTTACACTAACGACTAACTTGCATGGACAATCGTGGAGATTTTACAATAACGTCACGAGGTCGATGCGTGATGGTCACTTCACAACAACCTGGCTGGAGTAAAACCCGCATGGACATCTAACTTAGTTCAGTGGGTCATTGTTATGTAGGGTGACCATTCGTCCCCGATTTCTGGGACAGTCCCGGAATGTAGAAGGTGCCCGAAAGAAATGTGTCCCCGATTTTGTCCCCGATTTCAGTGAATAAATAAATGTTCATACACGGAATCGGGCCTCTTTTAAAGTAATCACTAGGACTCAGGACGTTACTGAGTTGTGTTTCTTTATCCCAGACTGAGCGGCATTAGCAAGAAGATAAAAGAGAAGACTTGGACGCGTTGTGTCGGAGATAGCTCTTTGAACTCTTCGTACGTCACTTCTATTCCCACCACTCACTTCTATTGGGATGGGTTTAATTTTTAAAAAAGCAGACATCTCTCTCCCCCCACCCCTGCCTTTCCGGACATCTCCCACCAAAGTATCTTTCCCGGCCAATTTTCAAATCAGTCCGAGTGTAATGACAGTACAGTGCAGTCGTGTAAATATAATATATATAAATAAATATATATATATATATATATATATGTATACAAACACCACACACACACACACACATATATATATATATATATATATATATATATATATATATATATATAATATATATATCGTTCATCCCCGATTTGTGGGACAGTCTCAGAAATAAGCAAAAAAAATCCTCTGAAATGTAAAAAATATGACAAATGCCCCGGAAACAATGGCAAAAAAATGGTCACCCTATTGTTATGTCCAATGTCCGAGGACCCTATCCCCACAGACACTTGCGCGCTATTTCTCATTTTCATTCTGTTGCATGGAAAATTCCATGGACTCTAAACTCTCCTCGTGTCGTCCACAATACTGGTCATCACCACCTCTTGGTGGGTGTCTACTACCCATACCTGAACTTACTCTCTCACGCTGACTAACTGTTATTCTGGAAAATTACCATAGTTAAAATCTGCTGGTCGCCACTACATAATACTGCTATCCGTCTCTTGAGAAGCGGTAACCAGCTCTCAATAGCTCAACTCTATAACATTGTGACACACAATGAACCATTATGATGACGTAGCACGAACAAAATGGCTGCGCCCATGGAGTCATGATTACTCTATTGAATGCATTCTACAACGAACGAAACATGGTGCAAACTTTCCAAAGAGATATAGAAAAAAAAATGGTATGTTAGAAGCTTTAACGTACCATTTTTTTTTCTATTTTTTAATTTTTCCTCACATTCAGCTTTACTGCAGCTTCACATTTTTATGCATTCATTTGCATTTCTTTGCCTTAACCTAGGGTGACCATTCGTCCCGATTTCCGGGGACAGTCCCCGGAATGTAGAAGTTGTCCCCGAAAGAAATGTGTCCCTGATTTGTCCCCGATTCAGTGAATTAAATAAATGTTCATACACGGAATCGGGCCTCTTTTAAAGTAATCACTAGGACTCAGGACGTTACTGAGTGTGTTTCTTTATCCCAGACTGAGCGGCATTAGCAAGAAGATAAAAGAGAAGACTTGGCCGCGTTGTGTCGGAGATAGCTCTTTGAACTCTTTAAGCGCGGTGCTACGTCCCTTTTTTCCCACCACTCACTTCTATTGGGATGGGTTTAATTTTTTAAAAAAAGCAGACACTCTCTCTCCCCCCACCCCTGCCTTTCCGGACATCTCCGCCAAAGTATCTCTCCAAAGTCGCCAACAGTAAAAACTAACATTAATTTATCGTGTGTGAAAGCTTCAGTGAAACACTTGCTTCAAATCATGAGATCTTGAGAAAGATACACTCAAAAAACAAGTACCACGCCGAGGCAACAACCTCTTCAGTATAAATAAGGTACTGTAAACATTGCTTTAATACTGCAATTGATATCTATATGTTGTTTACATTTTTTTATTTTAAATTTTTTTTTTTATTGAGAAACACAACTAGCTATTGTAATGTCATTAAGTGCGTGTATCACATAAGTACCGTGATATTAATAAAAATAAAATCAAACAGCAAATGAACAGTTATTATGAAATTTAAAGTTATCTTTTTTTTTTGCATCTACAAAATTTCTTGCGCACACACCCACCCACACATATTATAAATATATATATAAAAAATATATATATATATATATATGTATACACACACACAAACACACACACATATATATATATCGTTCGTCCCCGATTTTGTGGGACAGTCTCAGAAATAAGCAAAAAAATCCTCTGAAATGTAAAAAATATGACAAATGTCCCCGGAAACCATGGGAAAAAATTGTTACCCTACCTTAACCCCTTGCTGTTGATGTAGAAGCTTACAATTGATTGGTTAGATGTTGGCTTACTCCGTATGTTGTTAGTATCTCCCACAGTTGTTCTCTGTTTACTCTGTCAAACACTTTTCCTGGTCAATGAAAGCTATGTACAAATTTTGATTTCTGTTCTGTCATTTTTTCTGCAAGCTGTTTTAGGTGTGAATAGAGCGTCAGTGCATCCTTTGTTTTTCGGAACCCCATTTGAGAATTCCTTAAATTTAGTTCTATTATTGGTCTCAGCCTTTTTTCTACAATTTTGGCGTATAACTTTCCTACATGGCTGAGAAACGATATACCTCTGTATTGATTGCAGTCTCTTTGCAACTTTTCTTTTTCCATATTGGTACGATGATTGCCTGTTGCCATCTTCTGGAACTTTTGTTGGTGCCATGCTGCATTGAATTTCATGTATAGCCATGTCCCTCCTGTTTTTCTGCTGCTGCTATTATTTCTACTCCGTTGGTGTTGATGGTGCAATAATGATGTTGCTGTTAATGTACCGTGTTGATGTTGCGGCAGTTGATGTTTATGGTGCAACATCGGTGTTGTTGTGTTAGTTATTTGGATGGATTTGGTCGGTGTTGTTGTGTTAGTTATTAGATGGATTTTGGTCATGCAGCATTGCCACTTTTTCATGATGTGATAATACAAGTTTTAAATGAGGATGTAACTGCAGCAGAGTTGACCATATTGTTATCATGTTTAATAGACAAATCTAAGTGTAGGAAAGAAGAGAAGTCAATTCCATCATCAGTTAAGCACCTTCTGACATCTCTAGAAGAAAATGGCTCTTACAATTGTCAGTGTTTCTTGTGAATTTTATAAAAGTGCTGTTCAATATCTCAGTGCCTGGGTTGTCCATTCACAAGATAACAAAAACTATGGAATGTTGACTATTGAGAGAGAATCCTCCAGAAAATGAAAAATTTGAAGAAACTGCTCATTATTTTTCATTAAATATAAATGGCCTTGACTTGAATGAAGATAATCTGTTTTAACAAATTTATTTCTTGAAGCAGCATGTGACGTCAGAAAAAAAATAGCGAAATGGAAAGAAGAAAATGCCACACGTTGCTCAAAATTGGCGTGAAGTTTTTAAATTCTCCTCTGAAAAAGTGATTCATTGTACAGAACTTCAAAAACTCACTTAGCTGTCCCTGTGTTTTCCTGAAAGTAATGCATCAGTGGAGAGAGATTTCGCTTCAATAAACATGGTGTGAACATCCCAGAAGTCCAACATGAGTCTAGGAACTGTTCGAGGCATGCTTGCCATCTTGGCAAACTTTAATATGCCCTGTTAAGAATTGGCCACAAAAATGGGATCCAGAGAAGACCTGCTGAAAAAAATTCCCACTTCTGAAAAGTATCTGTAATCAGTGAATGTAAATGGTGTGTAAGTTCTGTAAGTAGAATTAAATCTTGTACATTATAAATAGAATAAGTATTTCAGTTCTTTAAGACGAGTCAACTTATCCCACAACTCTGTCTCTCACTATAAAGAAATATAAGAACATTGCCACTCATGCAAAAGATAAATCTTGAAAACATCAAACAGGAAATGAAAAGGATGGATTTAATTTATTGGGATTGTGTGGAATGAGTTAGACTTGATCAGAGAAGATATATTCTGATGAACATACAATCATCTATTCTTGAGGTACTGAACACCAAAGAGGAGTAGTTTTCATCTTGGATGCAGAAAGTGCAAGAACAGTGAAAGGCTTTTTGGAAATAGCTGTCCTTTTAGTGAAATTAAATGGAAAGCTAATAGATATTAATCTCATACAAGTTGATGCACCAACAGCAGACAGTCTAGAGCAGGGATGGCCAATTTCTTTCAAATGGCGGGCCACTTTTTTATTATTATTTTTTTTGTGGCGGACCACACACATAACAACATCAATACAAATAAACTTGGCATTTGTTTTAAGGTAATATTTTTGTTATTTATCGGCATTATTTGCTTACATAAATCATGTTGTTGCAACAGAGTTAAAAATGCCTAGTTGATTTATAAAAATGAATAAAATTTGCTATTTATATTGTTTAACAAACATGTTTTAGTTAGGTCATTTTAAAGTTGACATGTAACAAACCTTAATGAGAACAATGTGGACGTTCATGTGCAGCAACAAGTTCATCAAAGCCAATGTGTAAAGATGATGATGATATTCGTAATAAATCCTGAAGGTGGCCATCAGTGAGTCGGTTTCTTTGTGACGATTTAATCTCCTTCATTGTTGAAAAAGCGCATTCACATATATATGTGCTTCCGAACATAGAAGTAATTTTCAAACTGAAATCACTCAATGCGGGATATTTTTCCTGTGGCACAAGTTTCCAAAAGTCAACTCCTATCTCCATCCTTGATTGGAAAAAGGGGTCACTTTGGAGGTTACATAACTCCAACTGAAAAGTGTCATGTAGTTGGAAAATGTCACACTTTATAGGGTTGTTAAACAATGCCAGTTCTGGTCGTATACCACTGAAGTCAGAAAATCGTTCATTGAATTGCTCCAATAATTTGTCTAACATTAATACAGAAAATTTGAAATCAGTGTCACTGCGCTCCTCAATCAATTCTTTGCACGAAGGAAAATGAATGAAGTTTTCTTTGGCCAGGGTAAATCTAAAAACTTTTAGTTGACTTATAAATCCATCTAGGTGTCCTACCAAATCTGAGACTGTTTGAGAACGTCCCTGTAGCTTCACGTTGAGTTCATTCATGTGCTGGATGATATCAATTAAAAAGGCCAATACGCTGTTAAAATGTGGATCAGACATTTTTCTGATCAGTTCTTGGTATCATGTTTCTCTAAAAACTGCTTTATCTCGTTTCTCAAAACAAAAAACCGCCTCAAACAATTCCCTCTGCTTAGCCAGTGTACTTGTGTGTAGAGCACCAAATCGCCATATTCCGCCTCAACTTCTGATAGAAAATTTATAAACTGTCGGTGTGTCAAAGCCCGATTCCTGCCTTTTATTAAATTCACACACTTTGTTACAGTTTTCATAACATCCTCCACGTCTAGAATCTTGCCATACAGCGCCTCCTGGTGTATAATGCAATGTAATGCTGTGCAATGGATTCCAGCCTTCCTTAATAATCCAACTAAACCTGTTTGAGTACCACACATTGACTTAGTGCCATCTGTCACTATAGCTGAAAGTCTGTTTATGTCACCGATACCGTTAACAACTTTCATAACTGAATCATAAATGTCTTGACCTTTGGTCGTATTATGCAATGAATCTAAAGCTAGTAGCTCTCCATTGATAATAAAGTCTTTTGAAACAGTTCTTATGATAATTAAAAGTTGTGCTGTGTTTGATATGTCAGTAGATTCATCCAAAGCCAGAGAAAAGTAAGCGGAATTTGTCCAAAGCAGAGAAAAGTAAGCGGAATTTGTAACGACACTCTTTTAATTTACTAGATATATGAGAACTTATTTCCTCAACCCTTCTAGTGACTGTCTGTTTTGATAGTGGAACGCTCTCAAAATGACTGGCAATTTTTTCTTCTCCAAATGCACTCGCCATGTTAATAAAACAACGCTTTACGAAGTCACCGTCACATAATGATTTTTTTTTATTTCGCTATCTCTGCGCTTACACCAAACGATGCCATTAAGGAACTTTTTTGTTTTGTTGTTAATGTAGTAAAAACATATTTCTGAGCACTAACCTTTTTCTTCAAATCGCACACAAGTGTAGAACGTATTGTACCAATGTAGTCCTATATTTAGCGTAGTGGCGCTGCGTGTAATGCCGTTTATTATACTCTTTTTTACAAACACCACTTGCAAACACACAAGGAACTGCGGTATCCTTATTGTTGATAAATAAAGAATGATGTTTCCATTTCTCATGAAAAAATCTGATTTTTTTCATTTAATTGACGTTTATTGCTCATATTATACCACGACCGAAGCAACAGACAATGAAAACACATATTACAACAATAGCCCTGTTTCCTGTTAAAAATTGAACTGTTCACTGTAATTCGACACAATCAGAATGATCAGATCGGATATCAGATATATAACTTTAACTGATGAAAAGAGGATTGGAGAGAAAGAAACTGAAAGTAAAATAATTGTGGGTGAATGTGTTGAGAAGGAGGAGGGGGGTGACTGACAGTATTTCCTGGCGGAAACTGTTTGAACTCGCCGAACCGAGAGTCAGTTCTACAACCATTCGTCGGCTTCTTCCTTTGTTTCAGTCGATCGCAGGATGATCAAACGGAAAAAAGGATGGGTCGGGAATGGCGGAAGGCGACGTTAAACTAACTAACAGAGTGTTCCGAGTGTTAAACATAGGTCTACTTGTACTATTATTCTTCTTTGATTTACCTCGGATGTTTGCACCAATAGTTATATTTTATTTTAAATAAGCCACTACATATTTGAGTTAGCTTTCTCCACAGCAGAAGTTAATGTAACAAATTTTAAATCAATTTTACCCAGGACATTTTGCTCAATGCAACCTGATTTTATTTTGTATCCGCCGCAGGCCAAAAAAGGGCGACGCGGACCACTTGTGGCCCGCGGGCACCTTATTGGCCATCCCTGGTCTAGAGGAAACAGTTAATACTTTTTCCCACGAGCTTAATAAGGCACATAGTCAATGCGAACCATATGAAAACACCATAGTTCTCGGGGATCTCACTGCAAAAGTAGAAAATGAAAGAGCTGAAGAAGTGGTTGAATTTAATGGCTTAGGAAAGAAAAATGAAAGAGGTGACAAACTTACTGACTTGGCAAGAACACACACGATGATGATGGGAAACACCTGGTTTAAAGCAAAATCCAAGACGTCAGTGGACGTTGAAAAGTCCAGGAGACTAAGCACGTAATCAAATCGACTACATCATATATATATATATATATAATTATTTTATTATTATTCAAAGCCCTACCGAACAAATCTGGTACGATGGAATGCGATGATCATCGCACAATAAGCCTTATGAGTCACATGACTAAGATATTATTATGAATCATAACGAGAAGAGTGCGAAACAAAATCAGTCCAGAGATTAGTGATGAATGGTGTGGTTTTGTAGGAGGTAAAGGAACGATCAATGCCAGCAGTCGAGATTGAAAGTTGTGGAGAGACATGATCACCTACTCCAACAGGCACGCTACTTGATGGTGATGAATGATCAACATCAGATTTAGAAACTGTCTGGTATGTGTGAAAGCTAGACCAGGGGCAGACTGTAATTGTGATCATGTACCAGTTGTGGGAAAGCTTAGAGTAAAATTAAAAACAACAAAAGGGTCTCAGTTAATATCAAGTTAAATTTAGATTTACTAAAATCAGACAAGAGGTTACAAGACAAATATAGCATCACAATTCAGAACCGGTACAATGCAATAGAGAAGATTCAAAGCATTGATGAACAGTGGGAAATGCTAATGAATCGATTCAGCAAACATCAAAAGGGTTACCAGTGAAGACAAATTCAAGAAAGAAATGGATGACAGATGACATTTTACAGCTAATGGATTCAAGAAGACGAAATAAGGATGAAAAAGATTAGTATAAGAGACCAAATAAAGAAATTGTAGTAAAATGCAATGAAGCAAAGAAGCATGGATAACACAGAGATACCAAGAGATTGAAATGCAACAAAATAGAGATGCCAAAACTATATACAAACAAATTGAAGAATTAAGAGAAAGAAAAAGGAAAAAAAGCCTGGATGTTTGAGATCAAAGGAAGGAGAACTGTTGATTGAAAAAGAAAGCATAAGGGAATGATGAACAGAATATATTAAAGATCTTTATGATGATGAACTAACAGAAGTAATATTAAGGAAAATGGAGAAGGACCAGAAATACTCAAAGAAGAAGTGGAAAACACCTTGCGCAGTATGAAAACAGGAAAAGCTCCTGGACCAGATAATATAACTAAAGAAGAGATTGAAGCCATGGGTGATTTTGCAATAGAAATAATAACAAAAATATTGAAAGATATCTACAACAGCGGATATATACAAAACGACCTGTTGAAATCAATATTCATAGCCCTACCAAAGAAATCTAGTGCGATTGAATGCGATGATCATCGCACAATAAGCCTGATGAGTCACATGACTAAGATATTACTATGAATCATCATGCGAATAGTGCGAAACAAAATCAGTCCAGAAAATAATTATGTGATGAACAGTGTGGTTTTGTTGGAGGTAAAGGAACAAGCAATGCCATATATATCGTAAGATCTTTAGAAGAAAGAGCCATAACGGTAAAAGCAGATCTATACCTAGGTTTCATAGATTATACCGAATATTTGACAAAGTAAAGCACCAAGAAATAATAACAATTTTAGAAGGCATAAACGGAGACAGCAAAGATCATAGAATAATAAAATAAAAACATGCACTGACAACAAACAGCGCCATATGAACTGGAAATAAATTAGGAATGTTTCCAAAATAAAACATGGTGTTAGGCAAGGTTGTGAGCGGTCACCAGATTTATTTAATGAGAATAATTTAAAGTCCAAAGGAAGAATTCCTGGAATAACAATTGGAGGTCATAATATAAATAATCTCAGGTATGTGGATGGTAGGTCTTAATAGTTAAGAGTGAAAATGAGTTACAAGAAATGGTATATATTATGTTGAAGCAAATAATCAATAAAGGACTCAGCCTCAATAGCAAAAGACAGAGGTAATGGTTACAACAAAGAAAAAGACATCATCGCAATGCACAATAACTAGAAGTGAAACAATATTAAAACAGCTTAATGAATTTAAATATATGGGAACATTATTAACCTCAGATAGTAGATGTACAACAGTGTACAACAGAGGTGAGATGCAAAATGGCTCGGGAAAAAGCAGCTTTCCAAAAATGAGGAAGATACTGCGCAATCCATTTTTGACAATATAAACAAGAAAAAGAGTTTTTAAATGTTATTTAGAGCTAGTCTTAACATATGGATGTGAATCATGAACAATAGAACAACAGACAAGAGAAGCACTGGAGGCTGTAGAAATGTGGTTTTACGGAAGAATATTGAGGATACCATGGAGAGCTAAGAGGAGTAATGAAAACGCCCTGGAATTGGCCAAAGCAAAAAGAGAACTAATTTCCAATATTAGGAAGAAACAATCATCATTTTTTGGCCATGTAGTGAGAAGGGAACAGATGGAATATATTGTAACAACTGGGAAATATGAGGAACGGAGAGATAGAGGGAAGCAAAGAAAAAAGAGTCTAGACAGCTTAAGAGAATGGGTTGGCATAAGGTCAACATCAGAAATTATAAATAATTGTCGAGATTGAAAGTTGTGGAGAGACA
This sequence comes from Megaustenia siamemsis, assembly GCA_032433765.1. Taxonomy (NCBI): domain Eukaryota; kingdom Metazoa; phylum Mollusca; class Gastropoda; order Stylommatophora; family Ariophantidae; genus Megaustenia; species Megaustenia siamemsis. The sequence goes on along the minus strand of JAVIAB010000059.1, from coordinate 6,773,208 downwards.
TGATTACACACGCCAGCAGGCATGGAACTTGATAATGAAGAACATAGCCACACAAACTAAGTCTCTCACTCTAAAGAAATAAACTGTAAAATCTATCTTTAACCAATAAGACCCTTTAATAATAAAGGATCTGTCATTGTGTTTTAGGAACTACCAATGTTCTGACATTTCCCAGGGGCTTAAGGAATATTCCCTGCACAAAGTGCTGTTCTTCTTAAGCAAACGAAATCGTAGACATTCTTCAGCGAGGACGCTCTTTAATATTTTATCCAAGGCGCACAGCACTCGAGGCGTGGTGCGATTGACAAATAAGATTCCTTCTTGTTTTCGCCTTCCTGAGGTCACTGTTTTTTCTCTCCTGGGACAGTTGTAGTCTGTCGTTGCTTGCGGGTAGTTCCGATTATATTTTTCCATCTCTGACCTCCCACCTATGCAGCATCTCAGGCTTGGTGCCCGCCGGCTCACAGCTGATCAGCTGATTTTCAATATGTCGGCTAAGCGTATCTACCACACCCTCTATCATCATATTTAAACACATGAAAGGTTCCGTCCACACCTTGCTAGGCTTATATGGTGTTAGTGACCAGATTTTTGTTAATGACCACGATGCATTTTTGGGGGATGTGGTCTGTATCACGCCAGGCCGCCTTTACTTCCCACAAAAAATCTCTGGTGCCCATTTTTTTAGAGGCTGGGTGAACCCCAGAGCCTTGTCGATAAATAAAAAATACGCCATTTCTGGGGATCAAACTCGGGCACTTATGATAGGAAGCGATCACATCAACTACTCAGCCAACGAGGCTCCCCTATCATCATATGCCACAGCTTAAATGTCTAATATTCTATTCAACTTATTGAAATTTTAGATTCATCTCTACCTATTTAAAAAAAAAAAAAAAAATTACTTACAGTGCCACTTGTCATTACTCTCGGCCTAAATGTGTTTCCATATTTGATATGAGACTTGATCTCTTATACACGTAATTCTCAAAGTTAGTTAAACGCATAAAATATGCTAAAATATTGGAGAGGAGAGTAAGATACATAACAGAACCTCAATTAAGTAATAATCAATTCGGATTCAGAAAAGGCAAAAGCTGTACTGATGCTATATTTACATTGAGACAACTATGTGAAAAAACAATAGAATATGACAGAAACCTAAATATAGTGTTTATAGATCAGGAAAAAGCGTTTGATCGTGTGGACAGGAACAAACTTTGGCAAATTTTAGAAACCTATGGGGTAGCAGGACAACTACTAGATAATATAATGGCATTATATAAAAACAGTCAAAGTGCCGTCAGAACATCGGAAGGTCTGTCAGAATGGTTTCAGGTTACAACAGGTGTAAAACAAGGATGTGTCCTCTCACCACTCCTCTTCATCATATATATGGACAAAATAAATCAGGAAACAACCAACAATAAGGAAAAATCAAATAATAACATAAAGGTAGAAAACTTCAACATCAACGAGCTACATTTCACAGATGACCAATGCCTAATATATGAGGATGAAAACCTGCTACAACAGCATTTAACAACTCTAGATAAAAGCTGCACAAACTACAGTATGAAAATTAACACAGCAAAAACAGAGGCTATAAGAATACGCAAATTAAGACACCCATTAAACATCAAGATCAAAGACAAAGAAATAAAACAAGTAGAGGAATTCAAGTATTTAGGCACAATGTTCACAGAAGACGGAAAATTAGACAGAGAAATTGACATGAGAATACAAAAAGCAAATGCTGTCACATACCAGCTTTCACCATTGCTAAGACATCCAACATTTCTATGCCAGCTAAACAATAAATGATAAATAGCATTTTCATACCAACTTTGTGCTACGAAATTCAAACATGGACCCTTTCTAAATCACAATTTAGAAAGATCAATACATGTGAGATGCGATGCTTGAGAAAAGTAACAAACAACACAAGAAGAGATAGAATACCAAATGAAACCATATGAAAAATAGTAGGAACAAAACCCTGCCAAGAATATATAGAACAACAACAATTTAAATGGTTTGGCCACCTGGTCAGAATGAATCCTTATCAATCACCATCAGGGGCATTCTTCTCGAGAATGCATGGAAAAAGACCAAGAGGAAGACCCAGAAGAAGATGGATAGATGCAGTGACAGAGACAAGTAACAACAAAGGAAAATCACTAATTCAGACAGTTCGAGCAGCTCAAGAACGACAAATTATATAAACCACGACACCTTTTAGGTATCAGTGAAAAGAGAAAAGAAGTTAAACGCAATTGATACCAGAACAATGCTGACGTCGAACACCCGTACACGCAAAACTATGCAGCACAGGCGACGGTTCCGGGTGACTTCCATCGAATAGAGAGCACTTACAATCGCACGATCACTTCAAATAATAATATAAACAAATAAATAAATAGAGAAGATCACTTCAAATAATAATATAAACAAATAAATAAATAGAGAAGATCACTTCAAATAAACACGTATCACACGATCTGGAGTGCTTAGGGAAAAAAGCCGATGTTATTGAGTTATTTGAGTTATTTGCGGGTCATCATCATTGCACTCCGAACATGTCCATAGGTGCTCAGATCCCCTCCTCAGCAATTCCCTCAGTGTCCAGCGACTGACGACTCCAGTTCTATGTTGGTTGATAAGTCTTCTTACACGGCCACCAAGTTTCTCATTTCTGGCCGTGCCCATCTTAACTCCCATTTCCATCATCCGAAGAAGTGACGTGGATCTGTGTTTGTCGAAGTCCTGTTCTCTTCCCACAACTCAGAGGGCATTGATGATGTCCGCCCGATCCATCGGTTGCCCGTCCTCAACGACAGCACAGCTAGCCAACCTGTCCGCTCTTTCATTTCCCCGTACTCCCGCATGTCCAGGGACATAGACAAAGGTGACATTACGTATTTTGGATTTCTGCAACGACTCTACCCATTGCATGCGTACAGAACCAAAGCAGATGTATCTATAATCAACACCTTACAAGAACAGCCAGTCAGCTTACACTTCGAGAAATGCTGGGACAAACGGTGGGGTGGATACGGGGATGTCCCGACTGCAATGAAACCGGTTCCATGAATGGAATAAATACTAGAGCAGTTTTACAAAAGAAAAGAATAGTCACATTTAAAACGGACTGTGGCAAAACACTAGCTGGAAAACAACATTAGTAGCGACATTACATGTCAGACCTCACAAGGGTGATTGATTGATCCATTGATTTCGTTTTTAAGAGAAAAGTTGTCAATGTCGTCGGTAGCTTTTCTGCATCTAGCTAATTTGGTGGCACAAACAAGTAAATGGACTCTCAGTATGAAATAAAACGTTACACTGCCACTTAGTGGCAGTGTACCAAGCGTTCGGCTTCTCGTGGCAAGGCGCAGTGCCATGGAGTACGGGTTCGATCAAGCTTCGGGACATATATTGTTCTTTGTTTTTTTTCTGTTGTTGTTTATTTGTCTTTTTTTCCGAGGGCTAACACATACCTTCTCCTTCTATTATTCCCTATTATCGCCTCGGAAGTTTCCATATTTAATAATATTTATTTATTATTATTTGTCTCCTGGCTTTGGTAGCACAACGTTTGGATGAAGATTATATTGCAAAGTGCCCGTTTTGCCTCTACAGTTATTTCCTTGTTGGACAATAGTGTTGATAGCTGTCTAATGATTTTATAAGCTCTGATGCATCTTGAGTTTATCTCTCCTGTTTGTGAATTGTCGTTTGTCACCAAATTTCCTAGTTATTTGAATTACTCTACTTGTAACCGTGAATGATAGCACATACATATTTAGATCATAATTAAGTGAGGACTAAACAGGACTAGACAAATTTAGCATAGGGATGACTAACCGCACTGACTGACATAAACTAAAAGTGCCAGATTGCTGGGGAATGACTTTAGCTGTCGGTAAGGAATGTAGAACTAGAAACTAAACGCTAGTCACGACCACCATGACTGACCACTGGTCGTAAACTTACTTTAGCTGTCGGTAAGGAATGTAGAACTAGAAACTAAACGCTAGTCACGACCACCATGACTGACCACTGGTCGTAAACTTACTTTAGCTGTCGGTAAGGAATGTGAAACACGAACTAAGAGGCTAGTCACACAAGTGGCAGGTGGTGAGGGAAGGTCACTTAGAATGTAGAAAGAAGTAGAGCAGTGCCAGATGTCACTTTTATCTGGATAAAAAATAGTTGGCGGGAAAAAAGGTTCACGGTCGGTCAAAAACCGTATAAAAGTTAGAGGGCAGACTTGACAGGGAACTTACTTCCACTTTTGACTTACTTCCATTTTGACATCTCGACTAGGAACACACAGAGATAGCCACGCACTAGCGACCGATAGGAATTGAGATAGTCACAGAAGAACTTCAACTTAGAGATAGAAAGACAGATAGAATATACCACTATAGGAATAGCTGAGGTACAACACCGACGGTAGTCGAAATACTTCAGCGGCCAAGACTTATTAGATCAAACAAGTATCTACAGAACAGAGACGCTAGGAAGGACAGCCTGATATAGCATCTATATATATATATGTATGTAACATAATAAATGAGGACTGATTTGTAACACACAAAGTTTGTTGATTCTTGAATGTGCGGTGTCGTGTTTTTATACCAAGAACACACAGAACACGGTTATACAGTTGTTTTAGTTGTCTGCCTTCTTTAGTTATGTTGATGTTCTGTTTCTCTTTTGCGAGATTCGTGACTTCTATTTTGTTGATTTTGACTTTCATGTTAAGATAAATAGGTAAGTAGTGTATTCACTGTATATCAGTAAATTATACACTACTAGAATTACTTACAATCATAATAACAACAGATTTTCTAAACCGAGTAAAAAAATTTATTATAAAAATATCTTATCACTCACATACGTTGAAACGAAAAAAAATTGTCATGAATAATAATCATTCATAATGTAATTGTCAATAAATTGTCAGTCTGATCGTACATTCTTGATCCATCACGTGCCACGAGACGTCGCATAGGGCTTCTTGTGTAGTTCGCCATCACGCGCCACGAGACGTCGCATAGGGCTTCTTGTGTAGTTCGCCATCACGCGCCACGAGACGTCGCATAGGGCTTCTTGTGTATTTCGCCACCCATCTCTATTCTGGGCAAGATGTTCGATCCTATCTAATGAGTCTATGCCTGCCAACTTTGCTTCTTTTATTAGCGTTCTTTTTAGTGTCTCTTTAGGTCTTCCTCTTTTTCTGCATCCCGATGTTTCCCATAGATGAGCCTTTTTTTTTTTTAATTCTCTTGTTGTCTCTTCTCAGATAATGTCCTACATATATCCATCTGCTGTCCTTAATTGTATATGAGATCTTTTGTTGCGTTGCCATTTCTCTTATTTCAATATTAGTCATGAATTCATTCCATTGTACACAGAGTATTTTTATTAGGCATTTGTCTTCAAAAGCGTTTAGCTTTTTCTCAATCGCTTTTGATTTTTTTCGGCTTTCACAAGTGTAGGTAAGTATTGATAACACACTTGAGTTGAATATTCTAAGTTTGGTTTTCTTACTTAGTTTTTTTTTAATTTCCATATTTTGTCAATGGCGGATATTAGAAACACTAGGAAACATAACAGCAGTAGAGGCGAACACAAGAACAAAAGATCGCAAAGTATATACGCTAAAAGGCAAATGAGAAAGGCAAAAAGCCCAGGTTTTTAAAATTCATTGCTGCATTTGCTATTCTGCTTCTAATATCCTTCTTTTGTTTCACCTTCTTGATCTATATTACTACCAATAAAAATATAGTGGTCTTCCCAATGCCTGGTGATCGAAATATATATTGTCCTCTATAGTATTGGTATTTTTCATTATATTAGTTTTTTTACCTGTTGATTTCAAGTCCTTTTTTCGCAATGTATATTTATGTGCAGTGATATTTTGCATCTTGGTATTGTCACTTAGGAGCACTATAATATCAGCCGCAAAATCTATATCTGCCAAGTAATTCTTGTCATATCATTTAATGCCATTATTGTTTTTGCAACATTTTACTCATTATGAATGATTATGTAATCAATGGTAATTCCAAATTGCAAAATGTGATAATATACATCCCTGTTTTACTCCTGTTTCAATCTGAAACCAATCACTCATTCCCTCCATTTGTGCGAACTCACCAAGTGACTGCGCAACTAAAGATCTTATATATGTCTTTTATAATGTTGGTAATTTTTGGTGGTATTCCGTATGTTTCAAGATATTCCACAAGCCTTTCTCAACTTGCTGAATCCAGCTTGTTCATCGCACACAATTTTTATCTGCAGCATCTTTTATTCCGTTCAGCATGATTGTACAGAAAACCTTGGAGGCAACTGATAAAAGCGTAATTCCTCTCCAATTATTGCAATCTCTAAAATTGCCTTTTTTTAAAGTAGTTTGATGATGATTCAAAATGTTTTTCTTCATCCCAAAAGCTGATATAAATAGGAATCGGAAAAATCCGAAAGTTTTCTAGGAAATCTCAATTTTGCAGCAAAGGTCAAACAAAACAGTCGCATATTATTTGATTTATTGCAGTTTTTTGTTTCTTTTCACATTTCTTTTCTTCATCTGTCAAGTGTTTTGCGAGAATTAATGTAAGTGAACAACATTTTTTGTAATGACAGTAACGATAAGATACTGTCTTCTGAAATTCAGATTTTATTTTTATAGTAGTACATTATTATACTCACACAAATAATACGGAAGTGTCCTCAACTGCTGAACCAACTTGTAATGAAATGTGAGTCAGTCATTAAAGTCCAACCTGTGAACGACTTCAAACTATCATTCCTTGATTCAACGATCACACAACTGTTGGACCCCTTGACAGTCATAGTTCATTGACTATTCTAAATAGGATCTTTAGGCTTAAAACATACTTACAAGTTTAAATTCCATTTTTTGGTCTACAAGGTAAGAATTTTGAATTTGTTTGCCACTGTGCCACATTCAATAATTCTTTGATTCATTACCGTTATAGTAAACCAATACAAAATAACAATTAACAAAATGATCACAACCAAAATGTATTATATATTGTTTAGAAACTGTGTGTGACATTTCAAAGTTGCTATTAATTAGTATGTAATTGTTGATTCATCATGAAATTACAACAAAGATATCATTCTTCTGAGATAGATTAGTAATCTAGCAGTTGTGTAAATCATTAATAATATTAATTTATAGTCTATGTACTGTAAGTTGTAAAGAAGCTTTTCAACTTTGGTCATCATCATACATCATCATTAAGTGCCGTCTCCGCATCAGAGGTTGACTACCATGGAGCGCCCATTCCGCTCTGTCTCTTGCTTTGATAATGCAGGTTGTCATAGGATGATTTGATCTATCTTTTGATGTTACTCGTCCATGTTAGTCTTGGTCTACCTCTTTTTTTTACCTTATATTTTCCCTTCCAATGTTACTTTTAGTAGATTGATGTGTCTTTGCCTTGATCAGTAAAACTAAAACTACATAAATCATTCAAATGTCCTGAGTCATGTGGAATTCTGATTCAAAGTGAAAGTCATTAGACATGCTTGGTTTACTTTGCATTTTATTATATAATTAATTCACTTTAAAGTGTAACACATAAGATAGTAACTCTTTCTTTACATTTCACTTCTATTGGCTTATTGACATTATAATGGTATATGTTAAACTCATACATAACACACAAAAAGTGCTCGATTTAAAATTTATGTGTTCTCCACCATATAATATATTTTATAATTCTTGTTTCATATAAATTATGGTCTTGCCCTTTAAAATTTAGTCCACTGAATGATTGATAATGAACACTCAGTGTCTCATTTTTGGAGATATACAAATATTTATATTTCATGTTTATTGATTGTTTCTTGCTGTTGTTATCAATATTAACAAAAACATTAATATGCACTTTAGACATTAGCTATCGGGGGCCTCATTAGCCTAGTTGGGAAAACCACAGACTGGACTACTGGCGTTCAGACAACCCATGTTCAATTCCTGCTGGAAGCAGTGTGAGTTGTACTTGTGGTTGGGAATATTATACTCCCGCAGTCGACCCAGCTACTGGCAGAAATGGGTACCAGGATAGTACTCTGGGAAGGTGTGGAATGCCGCCTCACATCTTGAGTTTTGATCTTGAGGCGACACTATACAGAAGTCTCTGAACATTTCTGGATACGCGACCGAACACGAACACATATTGGTGGAAACTCGTGTGCTAAGATGCCGATTCAAGTCTCATACTTTACATTTACTATTACATTAGCTAAGTCAATTGGTTCATCTTTTGTATTTAGAGAACATGCCCCAAAACAGGAAATGACACTTCTGTTGATTTGAATCTCATCCCTTTCTTTTGCATTTATTCAAGACTTGTGTTCTTCTTAGAAAAAAATATAAACTTTTCTTCATGTCAGATTAAATTATAAACCTGTTTTTATGTTAGATGAAAATATATATACTTCCCTTCATATCATTTGATTCCATCAAAACTATGAGAATAACATCTTCACATGTAAATATTGAATTGATGTTTATGCAATATTTAAAAACATGTTCTGTCATTGTCACACTAGAATGACCATGAATATTAACCAGAAAGTAGTTGCATCAAAAGTCAAGTTGCTCACAGAACAGATAGATTTTCTTGTTGAAATGAAAGATCATTTACAAACTTTGATTGAGGATGGCAGTGAGGTATGATGATTTTATTATATATTTGTTATTGCAATTACAAAGTTAATATAAGAAAAGCTGGAAAAAGAAATAAGACAAGAAAATACTTAAGTAAATATTTGCTACACTTGTAGTGAGAAAAGTTTAAAATGAGAGCCAAGAAAGCTTGTATTGCTTGTATTGAGTTTTTATTGTATTATTGTTTCAATTAATTCGAGAAAAGATGAAAGATTTCAAATAGTAAAAAAAATAAAAGTAAAGTACCCCCATCACGCCAAATGGCGTATAAGGAAATATGGTGTTAGTGACTCTATATTTTACAGACCTTCAGCACATGATTTTTGGGGTAATGTGGTCGGTATTACGCCTGTGCTGCTTTACTTTCCCAGAAAAAAATCCGGTACCCATTTAAGGCTGGGTGAACCTGGAAGCCGTCAGTTGGGATCAAACACTAACCCATGTCCTTTGTAGTCCAGCTCACTAACCACTGAGCTATCGCGGCTCCCAAAAGATTTCAAATAATGTGTAAAAATAATAATATGAGGAGAAATTCATAAAAACAGGCATGTTATAGTGATTGGTGTCTGTTAAAATAAATTAAAATAAAAGGAGTGAAATAATAATAGGAATAATGATATACATGGCGACAAATAAATCAATATTTGCTCCATTGGAGAAAATGCTTTGTGATTCCATACCTTGTGAGGCATATACAAGAAGAGATGAATGAGACAGATCTAAAGTAAGTTGAATAGACAACGACAAACAAACTCTACAACAGTTTCAAATGATAATTGTTGGTGTTACCAGAAGTGCAATAACTGGAGCTGGGAATCTTTCTTTTAAAAGCTGAAGTTGAGTAAGAGTGGAAGAAAAGTAAAGAGGTAAAATATAATAACAGCAAAGTACAAATAGAATAATCTTGACAATCACATTTATTTTAACATACATCTCATTCTTTTTAAAACATAATTTTGTATATGTTAAAATCTGAAGGCCTTTATTCAACAATTATTTGTTTCTTTGGTCATAATTAGTTGCTGAAGCTGGCTACATCATGGCTAACAAATGATAAAGGAGCACAGAGCTACACATTTGCTGAAATAAGCAAGATGATTGAGGACAAAGTTGTGTCTCTGATAAGTAGCAATGAATTTTCTGGTAATTATCAAACTCTAAAATACACATTTTTGTGGTATAGCTGGTTTATACTCATTACAATAGGTATATAAGTTCACATTAGTCATATGTTCTACACTCTTATGAACTACAATCTATATATATATATATATATATCAGACTTTATACAAGTAAAAAAGGTAAAGGTTCCCTCCACACTTTGCTAGGTGTCTGGGGAATATGGCTTTAGTGGCCATATTTTTCTATGACCACATACATTTTTTTGGGTGATGTGGTCGATATCATGATCTTTACTTCTCAGAAAAATCTCTACTTTGAATAGGACCTGCATTAAAATGGACATACAAAATATAAAATTAAACAATCAATAGCCAGTTATTTTGAAATATGTCTTTGCTGGATGACAAAATAATTAGGATGTAGTAGTTTTGTGGATAGAGTTAAAAATAGAATCTTTGGAGAACAGAGGAGAACATATTCTGAAGGAGTTTCTAGTATTAGAGTGTTGCTGTCATGGGTGATGTTGAGGCCAGATCTTTTAAGCTTCAGAATGTGTCTTCTAGGTTATATGAGACCACAGTTGCCAACAAAATATGATAGTGAAAACTACATCATATAAGGCCATTCTTGTGAGAATCACCAGGCCAGAGTTGGTGCTGGTAAGCATCTAGCCTCTAAAAGAAAAACCCAGGGAGCTAAGCCAGTGCAATACAATTTTTGATGGATGACTGATAGGGTGGGCACACAGCCCTTGATGGCAGGTGGGCTCAACAGCCCTTGATGGTGTCCACCCTACAAGAAGAAAAACTCCTTCGTGAAAACAAGATCCAGCCCGTCGAAGACGTAGTGTGTCAGCCATGGCTTAGGTTTAGGGGAAAATCAGGACACATACTCATATATGAGTACTGACCATGCGATCAGCTCATTGTGAGTCATGATGTTGTTCTTACCCCTCTGTCATGAATCAGGACAAAAAATCATGTTTGCTTGATCACAAGACTTGAACATTGAAGAAGAAAAAGAAGATACTCCTTTTTAAGTGATGTATAAGAAAGGATAATGAAGTAATTACTGTTGCCCTCTGTTACATTTCAAAGTCAGTTGAATGTGGCAGTTTTCAGTATGGAATTGTTTTCATTGCTTTGAAGATAACAGAACTGGTGTCTCTGGTAAGAGTGGATGACATAAATAATGTAAATGAAAATATTTCTGAGACAGAGTGATGGTTCATGGCAGCAAAAAAGTTGGATCCATGGCTATGTACACTTGTAATGAGGATGAGAGACATACACAAAAGCAACCTCTTGAAAGTTTTATGTGAATTGTACAATTTCAGTATTTTCTATGGATATTATGCTAAATAATTCTATTAAAATAACCATCAAGGTTGTCATAAAATTCTCGTTGTCATGACATGCAGATACTGAAGGTACACAGACCCCAAATTCATCACATTTATCACACTTTCAGAAATCATCTCAGGAACTGCCACACAATGAACTACAGTGGGGAGATGGAAGAGAATTACATCAAGAATGCAGCCCGTGAAGGATAGGAAGTCACAGATACACAGTGTGGACTAGACTTAGGGAACTCTTCATAGAATAGCTAGAAACTGAGCAAAGTGGAGAAGTTTTGTTGCTGCCATAAAAAACAATGCACATTGTTTTGTCTATTGACTTGTTGTCTCAGTCTACATCTAAGGGTAAAAAATGGAAGTATTCTCAGTCTACATCTAAAGGTAAGAAATGGAATTATTCTCAGTCTACATCTAAGGGTAAGAAATGGAATTATTCTCAGTCTACATCTAAGGGTAAGAAATGGAAGTATTCTCACTCTACATCTAAAGGTAAGAAATGAAAGTCCGATGAAATATTCCATTGTAACTTGAAATAAATAAATATATTTAAATGACGTCTGAGTTCTGAATCCAACATTTCAGGTGGTAGTCAGCTGGTCAGTGCACACCAAGAATCAGCTCCAAGACCCCTCACACAAATTGCTACATTGGCTGATCTACCTGCCCAACAAGGCTCTACACCCACAGACCAGCTTTTGTCCACAAGACACGACCAAGCTTCAGGTATCATTGATCAACTTTTACTTATCTTTTAACAATCTTTGGATTATTTGATAAAAGTTTCTTTTTTTTTTCATTAAAACTCAGTTTGAACATAATAGTTAACTACTTCAGAACCATTCTTGTTTTGTTTGCTGTTTTATCATTTTCATATTTCGCAAATATTTTTTGTTTCATCCTTAAAATTTTGCACTTTCTTTCAAGCATGTTGCCTGATATTGAAAATAGGCACAAATATCTGATATTGTGCAAGAAATTATACTTTTCAACATTCTTAGAATATGACCTGTTCTGGTTTCTCTGTAAAATAAAATAAATATTATATTAATAAATTAGTGCTCAAGGTATTTTCAGTGTTACTTTAAAAAATGTATCTGTATTTATTTTTAATAATAATATATCCAGTCAATTGAAATATCATTGACTATTTTCTATAAATGCCAGTGATGCTGTTCAATAGCAAAGTAAAAACAGATTTTTCAAGAAAAGGTTGTGATAACTTATGATAGAGTTGTGATATGGTTAATAATATATGGTTGTGATAAAGATGACAGAATCGATAACACTGTAGTATAATTACAAGAAGCTTAAAGCTGTGATCAGCTCCTGATAAAAAAACATGTTATATCTACAAAACAGCTTCAAATGAGTTGAATAATAGTGAAAACATGTCCATTGATTGAGATACCTAGCATCTACAATAAAATAAAGTTGAATTTTCATTCAGAAATGAAAGTAGTTCATCAAAGCTCATTGCAGGACATTTGAACAAATTGTACAACAAGTATTGTTTTAACATAAAAGAATGATATATATAGTTCTTTATTATGGTAGATAGTATAAATCCTGTACTATTGTCAGAAAAAATCATTACTTTTATTTTTCTAGTGGAATGTACAGGAACATTTTCAGGAACCCATTTCAAAGAACAAAATTCCAAAAAGCAAAAATAAATAGAATCAGAATCACAATATATTTTATGCAAGTTTACAGTTTAATATATCTTGTGTGTATGACAAAGGGTAACAAAGGCATTGGATCTCAATTGGAGGACCTTGATTTTGTGGACAACATAGTTCTTATCAATTGCAATGTGAACATTATGCAAGAAAAAAAATACCACGTCATCAGTGGCTAGGAAAATAGGACCAACCAAGAAGAAACAAAAGTAATGAAAAATCAAATTTTCCCAGCAGATCGCTTTGTATACCTCAGAAGCTGCATAGATCAAGAAGAAGACACAATAAAAAGTAATTATAATCAGAATAGCAAAAACCAGACTTTCAGAAACCTTGATAAAATATCACAAAAACAAAGCTCAGGATTTTCAAATCAAATGTATTATCCACCCTTACTTATGCAAGCAAGAGCTGGAAAACAACTAAAGAAATTCAAAATAAACTGGATGCATTTGAAAACAAATGCCTGAGCAAAATACTTCAGATTATATATACCTCAGACAACACCCAATGACTGAAAGAGAGCTATCTCTCTCCAAAGAGAGTAATCTCTCAAAGCAATTCTAAAAAGAGTAATTTCTCTTCCATTTTCCAAGTCTGTATGATCTTCATTTTTGTGATCATATTAGAAAATACTTTTGTATGCATATTTTTTAATTTATATTTTTTTCCATGTTTTATCTTCCCAGTCTCACCAGACAATATTAAAGTAATAATGAATCAAATAAAAGTGATGCAGGACGCCATGTCCTTTCTTAGCACAACCTCAGAGAAGCTCTCAGAGAAACATTTGATCATTGAAAAATCTATTGAGAGCTTGTCAGAAAAGTTTTTCAAAATGGACCCAACAAAAATTGTAGAGATTGAGGCACAACTGACAAGTGTTGTTGATAATCAAAAAACAGAAGCATTGCAACAAAATAAAAGAATACAAAAGTGTGAAAAGATGATTCAAGAGGTGTCTGATGAGCAGACAGAAATGGATAGAAATTGGCAATTACATCAGAACAAGATGAAAGAGCAAAAGAGACTAAGTGAAAAACTTCAGAAGCAATCTCTACAGGTTACACAGGAGCTGAATGATGTTCAGGAAAATGTTCAGGAACTTAATTCACGGATTATCGTTCTAGAAAACGAGTCAGTCACCAACACACAAATTGAAGCTTTGGGAAATCGAGTTACAGTTCTTGAATCAAGTTCAGAAGATCTGTCAAAAAAGTTTGAAGAACACGGCTCATTGATAGAAGAGTCTACAAAGAGAACTGAAGAAACTATCAAGAATCTGTCATCAGTCCAAGAAAGTGAAAGTGAGAAGCTGCAGAAGTTTGCAGAGAAAATAACAGTTTTGGAATCAAGCTGGAGTGAGAACTCACAGGAAGTTGTGAAATGTTACAGAGATGTGGAGACCAAGGTAATGTTCTCTCTTAACATAGATCTAATGTCAGATTTTCTATCTTATGATATGTGTTCCTATGATATGAGGAAATTATTTATGATATTATTGATATCAGATGATATCAGATAAGCTGTTTGTCTTCTTTTACTTCCACCCAATTCTCTCCATTTTTCTATAGATCCACTTTTCAAAGACTTCTAGTTTTCTGCTCTGTTTTCTTATTGAATGTCAATATTTTTGAAGATGTTTAAGAAACTGAAGATGACCAATAATGAGCTGCTTGAAGATAGCACATATTTTTAAAAAATTATTATATTTGGTAACAATTAGTTCGTTCACAAATTCGTGCCCACAGAGTTGATCCAATTAGCTCGAAAACTGTTTGATGAATTTCTGTAATTCTTTTTCATGAAATCTTATTTTTTCACCAACCTTCAGATGTTATAACATTTAAGTACAAAGGTAGTCTGAATTTTGCATAAATCATTTTTTGTTATATAATTTTAGGAAAATATCAAACCGTGTGCACTAAACATTAGATTTTGCTGTAAATTATGTTAATTTTCTAAAAATGCAAGCCATATCCATATTACATTGAATAGGGCAGCATTTTTTCATTTGATTTTATATCTTCGTCATAGAGATAGGTAAACGTTGACCAAAGTATCAAACACACATAGTCGCCAAATAGCAGGCAACAAAATATATGCAGCAACCAGGACATCAAACACACATAGTCAGCAAATAGTAAGAGTTTCATCAACAAAATTGTGCACATGTCATACATATGTCATTCCGAATCAGAAGTCTCTAAGAGATTAACAACTGTTATCGGTTGGACAAACTCCAATCCATCTCATTGCCAGTATTGTTCCTCTTCTTTGAGCACATGGTCATCACATTTTCTCCAATATTCAATGTCTATCATTGATAGGGCATCATGCGTCAATTCTTTAACATCACAAATTTAAAATGTCGTGTTCTGCGCAGCAACTTGCCCTTTTACTTTAGCCCACACAAGCTCTATTGGGTTGAGGTGTGAATGATAAGGTGGGATGCAAAGAGATGTGTTGCCATACTTTGCAAACTATTTTATCAAATTGATATAACTTTGTCTTCTTAGTTTGTCTAACAAGTTGCAACAACTCTGGTTTTAACTGGGTGTTTTGAAAGGAAACATTTTCTTTTCTAAGCCTTGTGATGATTTGATCTTTTGTGCTTGATGAATTAGGAACTTTGTCCTCCAGTGCTACCACATTATGATAGGATGTATTGTCCATTACAAGGCATGAAGGTCTATCCAGAATGGGGAGTAGAGTGTTCTCTATCCAGTCTCTGAAAGTTTGTCCATTCATTTCAGTGTGGTAATCCCTATTGTCTGTAGACTTTGATTGAAAAATAAGTTGTGTGTCATTAACAAGACCATTCTCTCTACTGCCAGCATGTACCAATATAATGTGTTGTGTGTCATTAACAAGACCATTCTCTCTACTGCCAGCATGTACCAATATAATGTGTTGTGTGTCATTAACAAGACCATTCTCTCTACTGCCAGCATGTACGTATATAATGTGTTGTGTGTCATTAACAAGACCATTCTATCTACTGCCAGCATGTACCAATATAATGTGTTGTGTGTCATTAACAAGACCATTCTCTCTACTGCCAGCATGTACCAATATAATGTGTTGTGTGTCATTAACAAGACCATTCTCTCTACTGCCAGCATGTACCAATATAATGTGTTGTGTGTCATTAACATGACCATTCTCTCTACTGCCAGCATGTACCAATATAATGTGTTGTGTGTCATTAACAAGACCATTCTCTCTACTGCCAGTATGTATCAATATAATGTGTTGTGTGTCATTAACAAGACCATTCTCTCTACTGCCAGCTTGTACCAATATAATGTGTTGTGTGTCATTAACAAGACCATTCTCTCTACTGCCAACATGTACCAATATAATGTGTTGTGTGTCATTAACAAGATCATTCTCTCTACTGCCAGCATGTACCAATATAATGTGTTGTGTGTCATTAACAAGACCATTCTCTCTACTGCCAGCATGTACCAATATAATGCATTGTCCTTTGCTGCTGGGAACGCTTCTTTTATTTTCTCTGTCAACTGATTGCCATTCTTTCTCATATGTATGATGAGCATTGACCTACGTTTCATCCAAATATACTACATCATAACCTTCCATTCGTCACTCACAGATCTGCCTCAGGTATTTGCTTCGAGCAGCTATCTGGTGTGGTTTTTCACAAACAATATTTCTACCACTAGGAGATTTTTGAAAGGTGAAACCAACACCTCTTACGATCTTTCAAAGAGTCGTTTTCAGATTTCAATATCACATTCTAATTGCAGTCGAGTTTTAAGTTTGCGCAGTATAACAAGTTGATTTGTTTCAAATATTTTCAAAATTTCATGTCTAATAACATCTTTAAATAACTCTAGAGGCAAAACGGGCACTCTACAATACAATCTTCATCCCAACGTTGTGCTACCAATGCCAGTCCTGGACCCTAGATACAAGAACAATAAGAAAAATAACCTCTACTGAGATCAAATGTGTCAGACGAATGACAGGAAACAGCATGAGATAAGATCAGAAATGAAGAACTGAGAACAAAGTTAGGAATAGCCCCCGCCATAGAATATATAAAGAAACAACAGATAAAATGGTTTGGCCACGTGACACGGCAGAAAGATCAAAACACAACACATCAAGCCCTCAAAAAATGTTGTGAGAATACCAGACCCAAGGGTCGACCACGAAAAAGATGGATCAACAGAATACTAGAAGCACTAGGAAACATAACAGCAGCAGAGGCAAACATTAGAGCAAAAGACTGTAAATTATATTTCCCCTTGATGCTGAAAGGCAGATGAGGAAGGAAAGAAGAAGAAAGAAGAGCAAAGGCAAAACAAGAGGAAAAATATTGAATAGCTTATCAAAATGGCATAACAAAAGATCACCGACTGAAGTTACGACATGTATGATGGATTGAGGAATGTGGAGAAAATGTATCACTTATGCCAACCTGCATGGCACCTGATGATGAAGATGATGATTGTGTCCCTTTATATTTTCCTAAAAATTTCATTGTCTTGCTTTAGTTGTGTTAAATAGTTCTTTCTGTATTTTCAGCTCTTAAAAACTCTATTTTGTTCTTATTTTACTGAAAACATTCATTGTCATTTCAGTACAAAATGGTGTGCCAGGTTGTAGCTGATAGGGTTGTACCTTTGGAGAAACTGAGGGAGGTTTTTAATAAGAATCTGGAAGCCAGAAAAGAAATGATGAAAAAGGTAAATATTTGAATAAGATAATGATCAACAACAATCAGACAATGATTAAAGAAAATATTTTTAATGAAGCAACAAACCCATTAAACTAAAGCATTTAATTAAAACCAACACAGCTCAGGACTTCTCATAACTACCATGTCTCTTTCAACAAAGTGACTTTCAAATGAACATACTTTTTTTTCCATATCTAAATGCCTGCAAATTATTGAAAATCAAGACAGGCATCCATTTGTTTTTGTATCAATTGAAACCCATAACAAAGTCAATATCACAAGTAATTGCACAATTGGGTTGTGTTTAAAAAACAAATTGTCAGTTCTACCTAAATCAGATGTTCCCAGTCTGAACAAGGTCATCTCTCTGTGTATGGCTGGTCTATTTAATGTTTGTTAAAGGAGACAATTGAGGGGGTGGAGAGTGATTTGTTACATTTCCGTTTAGAATGGTAAGAAAATAAAGGACTACTGTTTGTGAATAACAAGCCAGTGGCTCGAACTCTCCTGTAGTTTAAACAAAACTGTTGTATCGGCCTTACAGAGTTGTCTGTCACTGGCTCAAATTCTCCTTTAGTTTAAACAAAACTATTGTATCGGCCTTACAGATTTGTCTGTCACTGGCTCGAATTCTCCTGTAGTTTACAAAACTGTTGTATCGGCCTTACAGAGTTGTCTGTCACTGGCTCGAATTCTCCTGTAGTTTACAAAACTGTTGTATCGGCCTTACAGAGTTGTTTGTCACTGGCTCGAATTCTCCTGTAGTTTAAACACAACTATTGTATCTGTCTTACAGAGCTGTCTGTCACTGGCTCTAACTCTCCTGTAGTTTAATCAAAACTGTTGTATCTGCCTTACAGAGTTGTCTGTCACTGGCTTTAAGTCTCTTGTAGTTCAAACACAACTATTGTATCTGTCTTACAGAGTTGTCTGCCATTCTAATACCATATCCATTGTCAAAATAAATCTTTCATTGTGCCAGCAATTTGGTGTCATGTGGGCAGGGAAGTGACTTAGTTGTTAGTGTGTTGGCCTGGCAATAAAGTGAACAACAGTTCAATCACAGCCTAGTGCTCTCTAGTTGGCTAATTTTTCTGAAAAAAAAAAAAGGATAGGTACTTCGATTGTTCAATTGTGAACTGTCACTGGCCCCACTCACCTCCAAAAAATGTAGGCTTAGTAAAGGGAAGTTCATACTTTATTTAAATGTGACATTATATCTTGCTGGACATTTTTTATCATGTTTATTTTACATCAAAATAATTAATGGTTCTATCTATCTATCTA
The DNA here is from genome assembly GCA_032433765.1 of Megaustenia siamemsis. Lineage (NCBI taxonomy): Eukaryota > Metazoa > Mollusca > Gastropoda > Stylommatophora > Ariophantidae > Megaustenia > Megaustenia siamemsis. The sequence continues at coordinate 6,754,333 of JAVIAB010000059.1, read as the reverse complement.
TTGACCTTTCGAGCCATAGCCGGCCCATAGGGCATAGACCCAGATACTCTTTCTCTTTCAAAATTTTTATTCTAGCAGTTTTCAATCCTTGTAAAGATTTTTTATCAAATCTCACCATTTGCCTCTGTTCTGTGCAAACAACTCTATCTCATTGAGGGAGCCGATTCCTGCATTTGATGGTTCTGCATAAGAAGAATTATGTTTATTTGGTGTAACATCAGCAGTTGTTTATAAAATTAGAATGGAAGTTGTAAAAACATCTCAGAATGGTTTTACTTAACACCAAGGCTATATTATTTTGTGATGGCATAAGACAGCCCTCATGGTCTCTATTATGGACTATAAGATCTCACAAAATGCTGCACTTGGTAGGTGTTTTTCTATGATATGAGATTTTAAAGTAAAATTTAAAAATGATTAAAAGATAACATCAAGGAATGGACAGGCCTTGACTTCGAGATGTGCCAGAGAATGACTGAAGATAAAGAGAAATGGAGAGGTTGATGTAGTCTATCAGCAGTGTCCCATACAACCCTATGGTTTATAGGATGATGAAGTAGAAGACTTCCACTCTTAGAATCTTAACAGTAACACATTTCTGCCAATGTATGTGTTTTATTATTTAATTTTCATTCAATCTCTGTGGTTGGGTAGGAATCAGAAATGTGCTGTAAAGAGCTGTAGACAGGGGAGACAATCTGAGATGTTGTCTTGAGACTGAAACTCATTGTAGAAAAACAGTGGCTCAGGACATATCACATTTGCATTAAACTTATATCTATAAGCCTAGAGCATTAGGGAAGTTGTAGTTGTTCATTTTCTGGCTCAAGATCTGAGTGGGCATAGACATATTTGAGAAGGTGGTCAGAGGTTCAAAGGCTGCTGGTCAATAACCAAGCACATTCTATACAAGAATGCATAATGTTGACACTTGTGAATCATTTCTAAAATACAGAAATGCTGGGCTATGTTTGTGAAATGCAGGAGGTGTTGAGATTGGTCTACTGTCAATGAGGATGTGTTTGTGATGTCCATGTGGCAGTGAGGATGTGTTTGTGATGTCCATGTGACAGGGAGGATGTGTTTGTGATGTCCATGTGACAGTGAGGATGTGTTTGTGATGTTGATGTGGCAGTGAGGATATGTTTGTAATGTCAGTGTGGCAGTGATCAAGAAAATGTATTTGGACCAATGCTGGTTATTATCAGTGCAGAAGTCTTAAAGACATGTCAACAACATGCATCAATAATACTTTTTTCTCAGCTCCCTGTGGAGCATAGGTCTTCAAAAAACACTTTCCAAGCTGTTATGTTTTTTGCCATTCTTTTAAGCTCATTCCATGTCTTCCCCATCATCTTTATCTCTGCTTCTATCTGTCTTCCAAGAATATTTTGGTCTTCCTCTTTGTCTTTTTCCTTTGGGATTCCAAAAAAGGGCCTGTTGTGTAATACTCTTATTTGGCTTCTACAGTGTGTGTCCTATCTAGCGCCATTGTCTTCGCTGTATCTCTTTATCCACTGGTATTTGACTGGTACATTTCCATAATTCTATGTTATTGATTTTGTCCTGCCATTTCCATCCCTTTTTTCTGTGTAAGCATCCATTAATGAAAGTCTGTATCTTCATTAATTGTCATTTTAGTTACTCTCCATGTTTCACAGCCATACAATAGGAGGACTGACTTAACAGAGTTGACAATTTTTATTTCTGTATTTAACCTAACTTCTTTGGATTTCCATATGTTTCCCGCTGCAACAAATGCTCCTCATGCTTTTAATATCCTTATTTTGGTATAATTCTCTGATTCTCCCTCCTTGTCTATATTACTGCCCAGATTTATGTAGGATTGTACGTCTAGTAGAGGTATTTCTCCTAATTTTATTTGGTTATTGCCAACTGCTTTAATTCTCATAATTTTGGTCTTATCTCTATTAATTTTCAGTACTTTCTGTTGTAATCTCTCATCTAGTATGCTCATTTTATCTTGCATCTGTTGATAATTATGTGATAGGAGATTATGTCATCAGCAAAGTCTAAGTCAATAAGTTGATTGGTCAATGACTACTGGATTCCATTTCTGTTCTGAGTTATTTTCATAATCCAATCTATGGCCAGTAGGAAGAGAAATGGAGATAGAAGGCATCCCTGCTTTATTCCTGTTCTTTTATTCTAAATGCTTCAGTAAGCTGCCCTTTGTGGACAACACATTTAATTCTTTCATACATTGTTCTTATCAGGTTAATAAACTTTATGGGGATTCTGTAATGACTCTTCAACTTCCAAAGCATTTCTCTGTCTAAACTATCAAATGCCTTTTCATAATCTAATACTTTTTAGTAGTGGTCAATAAAACTTCTAATCAGAACAAAAACAGCAAAACTTTTCCAAAAAACAAGAAAGAGCATATCAGGTATGGTTTGTGTTGAATTCAAAACTATTGGTTTAGATATTTGGATTCACTGATAAAAATATTCAATATTTTACTGTTTTCATATTGTTCTGTTTAACATAATGTTAAGTGCTGATTGATATTGACAATGCTATTGTCCTTAATATGATACACTATGGATATAAATTTGTGGAAGGAAAAGATTGTCTATGTGAAATGGTATGGCACAAAATAATGATCATCCTTGTGTTTGAAATTTGTTCTTTGACAATGCAGTTTGTTATTTCTTTATGTGAAATAAAAATATTTTTAAAATACCAAAACTGAGTGTTGCATAAAGGAAAGGTAGAGGTACTCACATATTGTGTTACAAAAGGGAGTTAAATGGGTTTGTTGCCACTGTAGAAGCTATAACACTCAAAGGTTGGGATGGAGAATGGAACAGTACATTTACAAAAATATTATGTACAAAATGTACAAAAATTGCATTTACAAAAACATTATGTACAAAATGTACAAAAATAATTTGTCTTTGTTGTATCAGAATGAATTGGAGAGTGTCCAGCAGGGAATGAACCAACAACCAGTGGATCATAAAGCCAGTACACTAACCACTCCACTCCCACTGTCAAACATAAAGGTAATCCTATACGGTCATAGTAGTGTCAAGTTTTTAACTGGACAATAAAAAGCTAACATTTTGATAAGAGAAAAAACTAATATTCTACACTGTCATTGGCTTCCTAACTTTGTGTGCCTATTACATATTCTGTGTTTACTGAATCATACAAGAGGGAAAGATTAAAGAAAAACAAGTAAAATGAATACCCTAAAAGCAAATAGGTTGGACAGAAAGCATAGAAAGAATCAAACAAGCACAAAGTTAATTAAATTGACAAAGAGAAAGTTTAGAAGGAAAGAGATATTTGAGAAATTATGAATGTAAACTGATAAGAGAGAAAGATTAAAAGTAAACAAGAAAGAGAGAAAGTTGAAAAGCAAGCAGATCAGAAAGAAAGATTAAAAGCAAACAGATAAGAGGCAAAGATTAAAAGCAAATAGATAAGATATAAAGATTACAAGCAAACAGATAAGAGACAAAGATTACAAGCAAACAGATAAGAGACAAAGATTAAAAGCAAATAGATAAGAGATAAAGATTACAAGCAAACAGATAAGAGATAAAGATTAAAAGCAAACACATTGGATGGAAGAAATTCTGTAATGTTGAGGTGAAGTGTTTGCTTCACAATCAGAAAGTGCACAATTTGAACCACATCTTAACCATCTTTGTAACCAACTCAAATGTGGAAAGATCACCATTTCTTATCAAAGAGGTCCTAAAATTCTCCAGTAGTGGAAAAATATTGTAAATATAGTTGCTTTTTATCAATGAGAAGTGGCATAAATGACCTTTCATTTTCAAGTTCAGTGCATAAAAGAACTCTTGATGGTTGAAAATCTAAAAGAGTAGGCCATGTGCTGCTGTCTGATCACATTTCAGAAATAAAAGTGAAACTTGCACTTATTTATTCACAGTAATTAACATCATATCAGGTCACATGACCTTTACAAACGTTGCATTCACTACAGCCTGCCTGAAAGAATCTCTGCCTCTAGCCAGATCCCCCACAAAACGTTGCATTCACCACAGACCGTCTGAAAGAATCCCTGCCTCTATTTAGACCTCCCACATCTTCTGTTGTTATGTTCAAGGTCTCCTTGATGTCTTGAAACCACCTTCTTCTTGGTCTGCCCCTGATATGTTGTCCAGGAACCATGCCTTGCATTATTATTCTTTCCAACCCGCTGTGTCTTTTGACGTGGCCATAGTATTTTAATTTCCTCTGTAGAATGGTGTTTATGTGCCAGTTCTTTTTAATGTTTAAATCTTGTAATATGTCTTCCTTGCTCTTTTTCATTATCTAAGGTATCTTAAGGATTTTTCTGTAGCATTTTATTTCAAATGAATTTGATTTTCTTCCTTGCTGTTTGAGAGATTGTCCATGATTCACAACCATATATTGCTATCGGGGACATACATGCTCTTATTAATTTTAATTTTACTGCCTTGCTGGTATTATGCCATATGTTTTTCATGGGGTTTAATTTTTGTGTTGCTTTTGCTAATCTTCTTTTGATCTCTTTTTGACTGTCTCCATTGTTAGTCACTACAGATCCCAGATATTCATAGTTTGTTACAATTTCAAGTCCTTCACATTTGATGATGATTTTGGGTTAGCTTTTTGTCTTGTCAATGGACATTATTTGGTTTTTTAATATACTTAGATAAGAGGATTTTCTCTTCACAATGTTTAGCACACTCTGTTATAATTTTTAAGCCTTTTGTAATATTTGAGAGGAGGCCTGTGTCATCATCATATCTGAATTCTGGAATTATGTTGCCATTTATTATGAAAGGGTTTAACTTCACAAATCGATCATCATTTCTTACATTTTTCGTGATGTCCTCAGTATAGATATTGAACAGGTATGGAGAGATGATGCATCCCTGCCTCACACTTTTTTGTACTTCAAACCAAGTTGATATTTTGCCCACTTTTCTGATAGCTGCTTGTTGTTCATGTTATGGTGATTCAATAAGTTGTATTAGGTGTGTTGGAAAGCTCATATTTTTCACAATGTTTAACAATTTCTGATGTTGTATGCAGTCAAAGGCCTTGCTGTAATCATTGAAGTATGTATGCAGTTCTATGTTGTATTCCATACACTTCTCAAACAGTAATTGACAAGCTTTCTGAAATGACCTTATGGTCCCTTGCTGATGTTAGTAACTCATTCACTGTGTCTTCTTGTGTTATATGGAAAGATATTGGAATGCTCCACCAGCAAATGAAATATACCATTGCAGTGCAGACAAAAAATACATAATAGAAGCTGTTGGAATAAAGGATAAAACAATACAGAAGAGACAGCCCTGGTGACTAAATTACAAGAAATTGGCAATGCATAAAGTAAAGTTTACAAACAACAAATGACATCATGCTAAAAAATGAAAATAATGGGGAATAAAATGGATGACTGAAGCCTTTATGAAAAGAAAACCAAGGAAAGTAGACAGGCAAAAATCACTAGTCCATATACCAGCATGGAGAATTAAATGTGCAGACAGGCAAAAATCACTAGTCTAAATACCAGCATAGAGAATTAAATGTGCAGACAGGCAATAATCACTAGTCTATATACCAGCATGGACAATTAAATGTGCAGACAGGCAATAATCACTAGTCTATATACCAGCATGGACAATTAAATGTGCAGACAGGCAATAATCACTAGTCTATATACCAGCATGGACAATTAATTGTGCAGACAGGCAATAATCACTAGTCTATATACCAGTATCTAGATATCTATTGTCTTTTCAAGCTGAAGATACCACATAGGGAAGAAAATCTAGATGATCTTTACTATTTAGTGTGAGACTTTGCACAGGATTCAAATTATGTTTCACCACACATCCCTGTTTTGGAGAAGTCTCTCAAACCTTGACAAAGGAGCTGATGCCTTCTGTAGTTGCTGCCTGAGTCATGCTTGGCAATTTTCAATATGACCTGAATTTGCCACAAAATTGGAATTCAGAGGAGGGAACAGGCAATAATTGCAGTGCTGCTGTAAAGCTAGTAGCAAGGAGCAAGTGGTGGGGTGTAACATACACTCCTACAGGGTGTGGTGACAGCTTTATAAAAAAAAAAGAACACAACAAAATCCTGATGTTTCATCCACATGTGGCTTTCTGTTCGTTTTTTGTGAAGCTATCACTATACCTTGTAGGAGTGTAGATTACATCCCACCATTTGATTCAGAGATGACCCTCTGAAGAAAATTATCTCTTAAAATGGACCTGTAAGTAAATAATAAGTAGAATAGTAAGTAGTGTAGAATGAAATAATTTTGTATCGAAATAGAATGCGCAACTAAACCTATACATATATATATATTCATCTGCATATGTATTGGCACATTTGGGCACCTTTGGGTTTTCTTTTGTGTGCTTTGTGGCAATATATATACGGATTTATGCTTGTACGCATATATTGTTATATACACATGTTTCTTTTTACACATCGGTTCGGGGTACACATACAGAATTAGATATGCACAGTTTATACATATCTTGTACCCACCTCCCCATATTTTTAGAACCCTTCCGTTCCATCTTCTCGCCTGACTGCCTGGTCAGTGAGATATATAGTTGGTCATCCCGCTTGACTGCCTGGTCAGTGAGATTTATAGTTGGTTATCACCTGACTGCCTGGTCAGTGAGATTTATAGTTGGTTATCACCTGACTGCCTGGTCAGTGAGATTTATAGTTGGTTATCACCTGACTGCCTGGTCAGTGAGATATATAGTTGGTCATCACCTGACTGCCTGGTCAGTGAGATATATAGTTGGCTATCACCTGACTGCCTGGTCAGTGAGATATATAGTTGGTCATCACCTGACTGCCTGGTCAGTGAGATATATAGTTGGTCATCACCTGACTGCCTGGTCAGTGAGATATATAGTTGGTTATCACCTGACTGTCTGGTCAGTAAGATATATAGTTGGTCATCACCTGACTGCCTGGTCAGTGAGATATATAGTTGATCATCCCGCCTTATCATTTTAGTCCATTCAGAAACTGACCACGCTCTGGAACACAGGGAAGTGACCCTTTTTTATTTCCTTTCTTGAGTATCTAGCATATTATTGCCTTGTAGTTAGATTTGTTTACGTATCCTTATATATATTTTTTGTGTTGTTGTTTGTTGTTCCAGCCGAAGGCCTACTTGGCCGAAGGCCTACTTGGCCGAAACATCGACTTTTGTTTTGTCCATTACCACATAAAGCTGTCACCATACCACTTTTTTCTTCCTCTTTTTAGAATTGCTATTATCATCAGCTTTACAGCAGCTTCACATCTCTATGCATCTTGGTGCATCTTGATGGCTTTACTTCTTATGAGTATTTAAGTTCTTTAAAACTTATATTAAACTATATAAGCGAATGGGCAAACTAAAATATTATACAAAAGTAGTTTTCATTATGTTTATATTTGTCCCCAGAGAATGTGGAGATTATCTGGCAACCATATTTCACTCAACCTTAATGGACATCAGAATCTTCTGAGAAAATAGAGCAGTCAGGCACGATCATCATCATCATGTGCCGTACCGGTTGGTGTTGGCGATCATGTCCTTCCACAATCTTCTATCCACAGTGCATCGTATCAGTTCTTTGTTGACTGTTTTCCATGCTATGACACCAACTTATCCAGTATTTTCTCTCTTTGTCGTCCGTGATCTCTCTTTCCTTTTATTTTGCCAGTTGTAACCAAGTATTCCAACTTTCCTCTTCTCATGATGTGCCCAAAAAAATGTTGATTGCTTCTTTCTGATGTTTTTTAAGAGCTCCCTTTTTGTGTTGGCCTCTTTGAGTACTTTCTCGTTGGTCTTTTTAGCTGTCCAGGGAACTTTCAACATTCTTCTGAGAAATCCTATCTCTGTGGCCTCTAATCGTCTTTTCATTTGTTTGTCTATAGTCCATGACTCGCTTCCATAGGTCAGAATTGGTTCTATATAGCATTGATGAACTCTCTTTCTCATTTCTATTGACATAGATTTGTTGCATAAGATATTTTTGACTTTCTGAAATGTTATTTTGGCCTGAGCTATTCTGCTTTTTATTTCTGTGTTGCATCTTCCATCTGATGTTATCACTATGCCCAAGTATTTCAAATGTTGCACTTGTTTCAGATTTGTCTTGTTTATTTGTCAGGCATAATACCGACCATATTATAGAATGTGACATTGCCCAGAAAATATTAGCACTAGTAACATATTCCCCATAACCTTTCGGCATGGAAGTAGCCACTTTTATGCAAATTAAAGAGAATTATTCATTCTACAATATTTGTCAATAATAATTTATTGTAATGGTCAATGTGCATTGATTAATAACATCCTCAAAGCCGACTCCAAAAAAAAATTAAGAAATGTTTCACTATATAAGAAATAACATATCCAGTTAGGCTTACAGAGATTTAAAAACTATTGGTTTAGTTCACTTTACAAATAAAAATACATTAAAAAATATATCTGGATATTGAGTTACACATGATGTTACTGTCATTCTGCTCATATATTGCTGTTGTCCTTTTGTCTGTTTAATTTGAAATTTGATCTGAGAAAGAGAAATATGTTATCTTTCTTTTTTTTTCCGGATGAAAATAAAATATTAGCAGAATACCAGAACTGAGAGTTAAAGAAAGTCAGGTAAAGATAATCACGTACTGTATGATATATTGATGGGAAGTATTTTATCCTCACTGTTCAAGATATAACATTTGGGGGAGTGGGCCAGTAAAATCTTATTCACTTTTATTACCTTCTCCTCCCCCACCTCCAACTTAATTGGTCAAGTACGACGAGAATAAAGAAACAATCATTGGGTCATAAAACTAATATGCTATAAGGTTATGATAGTTCAAAATAGTTTAACTTATAGTCTTCTCACCTCTATGTGTTAAATACATTTTTTAAAAACATTCTGTGTCTGTTTTTTCATAGAGGGAAAGATTGAAGTCGAATAGAAAAGGAAGACAATTGAAGACAAATAGATAAAAGGTAAAGCTTAAAATTTTTTTTTATGTAAGAAGGGGGAAACTGAAGGAAACATGAAAAGGTAAAAGGTAAAGGTTAACATTTTTGTATGTAAGAAGAGGAAAACTGAGGGAAACCTGAAAAGCTAACAGGTAGAGGTGAAAGCTTAAATGCAAGTGAATAGGGGGTAGTGGTGTGTTGAAAGCAAACTGACAGAAGGGATGAAAATCACTGGAGTCTAACAACCAGAAGATAAATGTTAGGAATCACAGTTGAAGTTAATAACTCATAAGTGACTAGCTATGTTCTGAAGTTGATGAAGCGCATGCACACTGATAGCTACAGTAACATGCTGTTTGTACACACCTCTAGTCCATTCTTCAGATTGTCATTCATTCATGCTGGCTCTCTGTTACCAAATGTTGATAATAAAGTCAGAGCAAATGCCATATACCACCAACATGATTTGGAAAACAGAGAAGATGCCTCATAAATGGAAAAAGGAATCATTGTTAAGATTCCAAAAAGGGCAATCTTAGAGATTGTAACAACTGGAGAGGCGTGACACTTTTGTCAGTTGCCTCAAAGTTATTCTGCAAAATCATCCTAAATAGAATAAAGGATTTAATAGATACAGTAATGCGTGAAGAACAGGCTGGGTTTAGAAAAGGGAGAAGCTGCCTCGACAACATTTTCACTCTAGACTTATATTGGAGGAACACATTGAAAAGCAAAAACCTTTTGTACTTAACTTCATCGACTTCAAAAAAGCATTTGATAGTATTCATAGAGATTCTTTGTGGAAAATTCTGAAGCAATATGGTTTACCATCAAAAATCATAATATTATCAAAGACATGTGTGATGGTTACACATGTGCAGTTCGAACAGAGGAAGGACTGAGCGAATGTTTCCCAATAGAAACTGGGGTTAAACAAGGATGTATTTTATCGCCCTTGTTATTTGGAATTGTTATAGACTTCACAATGAAGAAATGCTGCACTGGTAATAAAGGCATCGAATGGAAGTAGAAATTAGAAAGTAAAGTAGTAAAGTAAAGAAATTAGAATCAGAATGGCTAAAGCAGCAATGTCTTTCAGAAGCCCTGAAAATTTGTGGAAATCAAAACTAATCAGCACAAACACAAAACTTAGGCTATTCAAATCAAATGTACTATCAACCCTTACGTATGCGTGTGAAAAGCTGGAAAACAACAAGAGGTATAGAAACAAAGTTGAACGCATTCGAAAATAAATGTCTAAGGAAAATACTTGGTATGGCACAAAACGAATTCAAAACAAACGAGGAAATTAGAGAAATTGCCAATCAACCACTAATATCTTCAGTAATAAAGAAAAGACGATGGTCATATGTTGGACATGTGATGAGAAGAGATAATACCGAATAGCAAAGCAAGCCCTCATATGGGAAACAACAGGTAAGAGAAAAGAGGAAGACCCAGGGAGACACTGAGAAGAACATTGATGAGAGAGGCAAGAGCAGCAAGATTCGGCTCCCTCAATGAGATAGAGCTGCTTGCACAGAACAGAGACAGATGGCGAGATTTGATAAAATATCTTTAAAAGAAAACTGCTAGAACAAAAATTCAGATAGGAGAAGGTGTATCTTGGTCTACGCCCTATGGGCCGGCTACAGCTCGAAAGGTCAATAGATAGATAGATAGAAATGCCATATGTTGTGTATGAGATGACTAGGGAAGGTGGGAGGTAACCCAACAAAGTATCACTTGTATACAATTGTTGATAATAAAGTCAGATCACATGTCATACGTGGTGTATGAGACAATTAGGGAAGGTGGGAGGTAACCCAACAAAGTATCACTTGTATACAAATTGTCCACAAGTCTCATAGAAGAAGTCTGGGAATAGAGTATGAAGTTATGTGATTGAAGATGAGTGCTAGGACTGATATCCCAACAAAGCACCATAAAACATTCTCCATTACATGTTGAGTATTTGAACAATGTGTAAGTTCATAGTTAGAAAAATGAACATTCACGAAATACAGATCTTTGGATTTAGTGAAATATACTGGACAGGAACAGACAAGCTCAAATTGTTAATTGCTGCCACGTCTTCGGAAAGAGTGGCTATAAAGTTACACACAGAGAAAGAGTGACTATAAAGTTACACACACAGAAAGAGTGACTATAATAAAGTTATATACACAGAAAGAGTGACTATAATAAAGTTACACACACAGAAAGAGTGACTATAAAGTTACACACAGAGAAAGAGTAACTATAAAGTTACCCACACAGAAAGAGTGACTATAAAGTTACACTCAGAAAGAGTGACTATAATAAAGTTATACACACACAAAGAGTGACTATAAAGTTACACTCAGAAAGAGTGACTATAATAAAGTTATACACACAGAAAGAGTGACTATAAAGTTACCCACACAGAAAGAGTGACTATAAAGTTACACTCAGAAAGAGTGACTATAATAAAGTTACCCACACAGAAAGAGTGACTATAAAGTTACACACACAGAAAGAGTGACTATAAAGTTACACTCGGAAAGAGTGACTATAATAAAGTTACCCACACAGAAAGAGTGACTATAAAGTTACACACACAGAAAGAGTGACTATAAAGTTACACTCGGAAAGAGTGACTATAATAAAGTTACCCACACAGAAAGAGTGACTATAAAGTTACACTCAGAAAGAGTGACTATAATAAAGTTACCCACACAGAAAGAGTGACTATAAAGTTACACTCAGAAAGAGTGACTATAATAAAGTTACCCACACAGAAAGAGTGACTATAACGTTACCCACAGAAAGAGTGACTATAAAGTTATACACACAGAAAGAGTAACTATAAAGTTACCCACACAGAAAGAGTGACTATAAAGTTACATACACAGAAAGTGACTATAAAGTTACACTCAGAAAGAGTGACTATAATAAAGTTACCCACACAGAAAGAGTGACTATAAAGTTACACTCAGAAAGAGTGACTATAATAAAGTTATACACACACAAAGAGTGACTATAAAGTTACACTCAGAAAGAGTGACTATAATAAAGTTATACACACAGAAAGAGTGACTACAAAGTTATACACACAGAAAGAGTGACTATAAAGTTACGCACTCAGAAAGAGTAACTATAAAGTTACACACTCAGAAAGAGTAACCATAAAGTCACTCAAAGAAACAAGAAAATCATTGGTGATATGGGATGCACTTAATTCGCAAATAATAATACGGGAGGTCAAAAAGTAATGCACACCAATTTTTTTCTCGGCTAATAATAAAGATAGGAATATTAAATTTTGCACACTTGGAATATGACATGTTCCAATTATGTGCACTAAATTGCACAGCATTCTGATAAATATTACGCAATCTATGAACCGTTAAAATGGAGCTTGTCAACAATGTCCGTTACAAACAGCGAATTGTCATAGAATTTCTGGTTGTGGAAAAAGAAACTGTGGCAAACATTCATAAACGACTGTGTGCAGTGTACAAATGTTCTGCAGTCGATAGGAGCACAGTTAGTCGCTGGGTTCAGAGAATTAAAGCTGCAGAAAGTGTACGAGTGGAGCTGCATGATTTACCGCGTTCTGGACGTGTTGCCTCGGCTACCAGCACAGACATGTTAAACCGGGCTGATGCCATTATTCGTAAGGATAGGCGTATCACTAGTCAGCAATTGGAATTGCAGCTTACAGTCAGCAAGGGAAGTGCAATCGCAATTTTTAAAACTCTCGGATATTCAAAGATTTGCGCTCGATGGGTTCCTCGGTGCCTAACAAATGATCACAGAGTTCAAAGGAAAACATTCTGTTCTGAATTGTTGGAGCGTTTCGGTGTTGAAGGAGAAATGTTTTTGTCAAAAATTGTTACCGGTGACGAAACGTGGGCACATTATTATGAGCCTGAAACAAAAATGCAGTCAATGGAATGGCATCATCCGCAGTCACCAAAAAGAAAAAAATTCAAAACATCTCCATCAGCCGGAAAGGTGATGATCATTGTCTTCTGGGACATTGATGGTGTGATTCTTGTTGATGTAATGACAAGAGGTGAGACAATCAACTCGACAGCTTACATCAATACACTGACAAACTCAAAAATCGGTTCCACAGAGTTCGGCCTAATAAGCCATCTGCAGATTTGTTGCTTCAACATGACAATGCACACCCTCACACAAGTCTGGTAACACGGGAAGCAATCAACAAATTTGGTTGGACTGTACTGCCCCATCCTCCTTACAGCCCTGATCTGGCTCCCTCAGATTTCCATCTGTTTGGACCACTCAAAAATTCCTGCGTGGGACACACTTTGACAATGATGAGGGTGTGATCCGTGAAGTTAAAAAATGGCTACGCGAGCAGGACAAAACTTGGTACAAACGAGGCATTCATGACCTAGTTTCGCGTTGGCGTAAGGCAATACGCTTGGACGGAGATTATGTTGAAAAATAGGTAGTGTAAAGGGGATGTTCAGCTACAATCTGTGAAAATTTCACACATTTTTCCCGAATAGTTTCCGAGAAAAAAATTGGTGTGCATTACTTTTTGACCTCCCTACGTATTAGCCTGTTTCTTGACAAGTAAGGACATTAAAGTGAGTGTCATACAGACTTAAGTCCGAAAAAATTATGTTGATGAGTTACAGGAAAATTAATTCTACAGGAGAGTCCAATAGAATCTAGACTAGCCAGGAAATAAATATATAGCTATCATGATGGGAGATCTAAACACACTCAAAAGACCTAATGCCAACATAGCAAAAGACAAGCGCTGCCTTGGAACCAACGTAAAAAGCCCGGGATATATGGAAAAAGAAGTCATGGAATACTCAAGGACATTCCGTTTGGCTAAAAAGAAATAGAGAAAATGTCCAAGAATAAGATTGGATGAAATTACCCTGTCCGTGACCTATATATACACGGATTGAAGGACTTTGATTGATAGACCTACCACTATAGTACCAATCTCTGTACTCTCTTTAGAATAATGTAAGAAGATGCAAAAAGGAAGTTTTCAGATCCTAAGCCACTACTGGTCACATGACAAGCTCTTTCTTTGCGTCTTTTTCCTGTATTCTTTCTATGGCAGGAATATAGAACACGATTATTTTATGACGAAAGGAAAAGAAACCAATTATAAAATGTACGTGAGACTAGAAAATCTTGACATCTAAAGTGGAAAAGCTATACAAACAATGAAAAGGAGGAAAGCTCCAGGACCTGGCAACATACATATAGAAATGATAAAGGCACTAGAAGATTTTAGTATTAAAGTGATAACAGACCGTGACTAACATGGACGAGCAACATCAAAAGATGGATAAGTCAGCCTATGGCAACCTGCACCATCAAAGCAAGATACGGTGTGGAATGGCGCTCCATGGTAGCCAACCTTTGATACAAAGGCAGCATACATTGATGATGATGCCCGTATGTAGTGCCCCTCTAGCATACTGCTGTCCTACCCGTACTACAGGTGTAGTTATGGGACCATTAGTGACATTCTAGTTATGGGCTCATTCATTACCATCCTTTGGACCTCGTGGTGGCATCGCCTCTGACTTAAAAGTTATGTAGATTTCATTGTAACCGTGTTTTTTTTTTTGTTTTGGTTATTTATTGCCTTTTTTCTGACAAAAGCCAGCAGCCGGAACGTTATATTTGGTTCTGTCCTCCTTTTATTTAAACTGTACAATACAATGCTATGTTTATTTTGTTAGATGTGACAAAGGTTGATCCTGTTCATTCTCTGGCTTTTCTCTTTCCACTGCTTTCTCTGTAGACTTTGTCCTCTTTTGCCTTGTCCTGTGTTCTATAGAATGGTTCTTAGCAAGGTCTGTACAAGTATGAATGTATGCTATTACATCACAAGGCTTCTAATCAAAATGTGTTAACTTTGAGTGTAAAATTAGTGCTCTATATTTGTTGTACCAGTCAATAGAAGTAGGGTTGAAAGACAAATCCAAGAACACCCTTACTAACGTGACGTTTTCAGTTATAGACGGTTGACGTCATTCAACCTACGGGGGCCCCATTCATCATCATTGAGTGCCGTCTCCGAACCGAAGGTTGGCTACCACGGAGCGCCATTCCGCTTTATCGCTTGATGTGATGGTGCAGGTTGTCATAAGCTGACTTGTCCATCTTTTGATGTTGCTCGTCCATGTTAATCTTGGTCTGCCTCTGCGTCTGTTACCTTGTATTTTCCCCTCCAAGATTACTTTTAGTTGGATGCTGTGTCTTTTAACATGCCCCAAAAATGTCATTTGTCTTGTTTGAATTATGTTTAGTAGTTCTCTTTTCATTTTTAGTTGCTTCAAGACTTCGTCGTTTGTTTTCCTTTCTTTCCATCCAATTTTTCCCATTCTACAATTCCACAGTTCAAAGGCTTCAATTTTCTGTTGTATTTTCTTGTCTAATGTCCATGTTTCTCCACCATACAGGAATGGTGAGAAGACATTTTGCTATTCTTAGTTTTGAGAGGGCCCCCACTCCCCTGCTGGAAAAGGTAAGCACGTCACGCTAGCCCGGGCCTTACTTCTATAAATGGCGATGGTTTTACCGATCAGTTTATGCTAGATTTGACTTTTCTCACAATTTATCTGTGTCAATTGCTACTTTTTTTTTTATTTCTCAGAATGTCAACATGCAAAAGGTTGAACTGAACTTCTTAATGTTTGGAAAACCGAGGTGTGGCAAGAGTGCGACCGGAAACACCATACTCAACAGTAGGAGTTTTAAAACATCAAGCAGTGTCATATCAGAAACAAAAGAAGTTAGCCTTCGCTTCACTCAGTTTAATTCGTACAGTCTTCTTGTAGTTGATACTCCAGAGTTACAAGGGATGGACTATTACATGGATAAAGAGACTGACGTTGAAATGATGGACCAAGCTATAGACATGTGCTATGGCGGCGTTGATGCACTTCTGTATGTCATTAAGTTTGGTAATAGATTTACAGAGGAAGACATGTCTATACTAAAGGCTCTTGCACGGATATTTGGAGATAATTTTATGAAGCATGTTATTGTTGTGGTGACTTGTGGTGATTGTTTTCATGAGTGGATGAAAGATGAAGGTAGTGACGTCACTTTCGATGAGTGGTGCAGGGATCAAGTGGGCACGCTAAGGCAATTGTTTGATGAATGTCAAGGACGGGTTGTTTTGTTTAACAATCGTGAGAGGGATGACCTAAAGAAGCGGGCACAGGTACAGCAGATTATTCAACTTACAGAAAATGTACGTTCACAAGTATGTCGCTATACAAAATAATGATGATTTAATTAGCTTTGAGCATCAGCGAGAGAACATAATATTATAGTTCGTTCAGAAATTCGTGCCCACCGAGTTGATTAATTATCTCGGAAACTGTTTGATGAATTTCTGTAATTCTTTTTCGTGGAATCTTATTTTTTTCATCGACCTTCAGTCTGATATTTTGCCCTACTGCCAAGCATTTAGGAAATATTTTTGCTTATTTGAGGTATATAAAAATAATATTTTCTTGCTTGTCCTAAATTTTAGGATTTTACAATACCCACATTTGTTGTAATCAACTCACCATTTAAAAAGGCAAATGTCACGTGCTCTCCACACACTCTTAGCACCGTTTTGCACTCTTAACTTGTAAGGTGCGCTCCACTCCAATGGTTTTTTTGCCATTTCATTTCCGGTTTCTTGTCAAAATGATCCAGAGGCGTATTTTTTTTCAAAATATTTACTATTAATGTATATTCCTTTATATGTGATAATTTGTAAGCTGTTGTGAAGTGACTAATTTTTTTTTATATATTGCTCTGAGTTCGTGTGAAGTAGGGTATAGCAGTGATAAGTTGTAGGAAGACAAGTGTGGAGTGGGGTAATAAACAAAGGGAGATAAGGAGAGGTGAGTAGAATGGAATTAGGGAAGTCCACGTGGAAGTTGAGAGGGTGAACAGATCGTGGAGCACGATGATTGAGGGACAATCGAAAACGAGGTGGGGAGAGTTAAGTTAGACAAAGGATAGGTGAATAGAGATTCATTCGAGATAGTGCGATGTTTCAATCCAGACGGCTGTGTGTTTTGGGTTACAGCTGGTACTTGGAACAAGGAGGGTGGATTTTCGGACATTGGATGGCAGAATAGTCTGATGTGTGGCCGTCAAGATAGTCAGATGTATTTTAGGAGAAGGATAGAATAGATAGTGGAATGTAGGACTAGAATAAATGGCCATGGTAGCGCCTGTTAGGACTTCGGAAGGATAGTTAGCACACACAGTTGCTGTAGTAATTGCAGTTCTGTGAAAAGACTTTGTAGAATGTGAGTGTTCTCACAAGTAGTAGGCTTAGAGTAAGCCATGAAGTGACATTATTGTGAAATTAGTAATTGCAATCAATTGAAGAGACTGTGTAGAATGTAAGCGTCTGACCATCATGTGCTTCGTATGAGTCATGAGGCGACATTATTGATGTGGTGGATGAATGAACTTTTGCTGTTGTGATTTTGGACTGGCTATCGGAGGCGGTCCTTGTGTTGAATAAACCCAGGAGTGTGAACTTGTCACTGGTGTTTAGTACATGCTTGATCAATTGTTAGCTGTGTTGTCTGTCCCTAGCGATGAACGGACGCTGGGGTGCCATAATCCACAGTAGTAACAACGCGGAGGCTACCGGGAATCGATCGCAGGCCGAGGGCGGAATCCGAGAGCAGAGAACCCAGAGCGGCCACTGTCCGGGGCAGTCATCTGATATGCCCGACAGGTAGGCTGATATCCAAGGCATCGTGTCAGGGCCACGGAAAGGCTCAGATCTGAACGAGCCTCCCGCCTGACATAGTTCCAGCTTCAAGTATAGTGAAGGGTTCAAAGGTGTTAACGGGGAGAAATAGCCCGTTACAATTTCCCGTTACAATTAGTGTCTGGGAAGCAACCTCGTTACACGTGGGGTTTGTGGCAATGAGATGGCTGACAGGTTGGCGGGGTTTGTCATAGCGCAGGAAACCCTATGATGTGCATGTATGACATTGCGAGGGCTTTGAAAGAACACCTCTCACACGATGGCATCAAGGAAGTTAAAGATAAACCACACGTCAAAAGAATGGTGGAACATGGCGCCACGAAAGCTGGAAAAACATCCTCATCGGAAAATAACGCAACACAGTGAATCAATGCAGGACAGGAACAATCAGTAGATGAACATGTCGATGGTTGACGGAATTGGCGGCAGAACGGATATGGGAACACCCCTACTGCTGTGACGCCAGTCAGAAAAAAAGACTAGGGGATTTACAGCTCTCTTCTTGCCAGGGTTTCATGGACTATCATCATGGGGTTCCTTCAATACTGAACTCTACGATTGTTTGAATCTATGTTAGTTAAAGATGTTCATTCTCTCTACAAATACCTCTAGTCTACCTGTTGCTAAATCAAAGTGGCACGTGCCACACCGGTCAAGTTCAGAATTATTAGTGGAGATATCCTTTATCATTCTCCCCCTTGGTGAGAGGATAACCATCCATCATTATCATCTTTCCTGCTAAGACTTAATCCACATTGTCTCACATACAATTTGCCAGTTACTACACAAGCAAAACATCGTTGATCATAACTCCTTCTGCTAAGAACAAGAAATCATATTATACTTATACATTGCCAACGAAATCACATAAAAAGCAATTTACATTATTGTTGTTTCAATAAAACAGCAGTTTATACAATTACAAGTACTTGAATACAATTTGTTTCAGTAAATACCGTGCGTTTTTGTGTCTTCTAGTGCTTATTAGAATACAATTTGTTTCAGTAATTACCGTGCGTTTGTGTGTCTTCTAGTGCTTATTAGAATACAATTTAACAAACTCTTGCGAGTAAAATATTAATGGAAGTGAACAGTCAATATTTGTGTGTTTTGTATTTAGAGTATTTTACACCGGTCATTATATCATATCATTAAAGCAATTAACAAAATCATAATCTATTAAATAAAAGACTGGATAGCTTGTGTTTTGAAAACGATAAAGAAATTTACCGTTTGCTGCTTGCTACGGAAGTTTTGTTGGCCATTAAAGGTGCCTTCTTGGTCAGTTTGATAAACTCATTGACGGTGCCAGATTTCCTAGTAAATGAAGATAATGCCTTTTTACGAGACAGTTTGATTGATTCCAAAAAATGACGTAGAATTTTGAAAGACAATTTTAATAAATTTAATGAAACAAATCTTATTGAGTTATTTGCGGGTCATCATCATTGCACTCCAAACATATCCATAGGTGCTCAGATCCCCTCCTCAGCAAGTCCCGCAGTGTCCAGCGACTGACGACTCCAGTTCTATGTTGGTTGATAAGTCTTCTTACATGGCCACAAAGTTTATCATTTCTGGCTGTGCCCATCTTAACTCCCATTTCCACCATCCGAAGAAGTGACGTGGATCTGTGTTTGTCGAAGTCCTGTGCTCTTCCCACATCTCGGAGGGTATTGATGATGTCCGCCCGATCCATTGGTTGCCCGTCCTCAACGACAGCGCAGCTAGCCAACCTGTCCGCTCTTTCATTTCCCCATACTCCCGCATGTCCAGGAACATAGACAAAGGTGACCTTACGTATTTTTGACTTCTGCAATGACTCTACCCATTGCATGCGTACAGAGCCTGCCTCCACTTTTTTTTTTATCATGCTCATCGAATCATTTAGTATACATGCGTGGATGTAGTCTTGTGATTCTAACCATTTGAATGCCTTTGTCCCTGCCATCACCTCCATTGTCATGCTGCTCGTGGTCATGACGTATGAACCACTGTCTTCTTTGACTATTCCGCCTGCCGAGCGTGCTGTAAATGCCCATGTACATCTTTGGTGTCGTCTTACAGATCCGTCTGTATAGATGACTGCATCTTTCTCATCGGTGTTATCGCAGATGAGACCGTTGACCTCAGTATTAACCACGACCGGGTTCTGTTCCCTACTTTTCCTGTCGAGTGTGACAATACACGAGAAAGTCCCCTTGAATGACGTAGGCACCGGTATCCACTCCTCACCAACACTGATATTCGTAAACCCGCAGACCTGTTTGATGACATCTTCTGCTCGGCCCACCCATGATTTGCCTCTTTTTAGCCTGGCACCTTTCTCTGTGTTGAGCACGTGGTGCAATTGATACTCTTTATCTGTACTAAGCACCTTCAGTGATGTCCCCAACCTTCAGTGATGTCCCCAACCTTCAGTGATGTCCCCAACCTTCAGTGATGTCCCCAACCTTCAGTGATGTCCCCCACCTTCAGTGATGTCCCCAACCTTCAGTGATGTCCCCAACCTTCAGGGATGTCCCTCAACTTAGTGATGTCCCCCACCTTCAGGGATGCCTAGCACCTTTAGTGATGTCCCCTACCTTCAGTGATGTCCCCAACCTTCAGTGATGTCCCCCACCTTCAGGATGTCCCTCAACTTTAGTGATGTCCCCCACCTTCAGGATGCCTAGCACCTTTAGTGATGTCCCCTACCTTCAGGGATGTCCCCAACCTTCAGTGATGTCCCCCACCTTCAGTGATGTCCCTCAACTTTAGTGATGTCCCGCACCTTCAGGGATGCCTAGCACCTTCAGTGATGTCCCCAACCTTCAGTGATGTCCCCACCTTCAGGGATGTCCCTCAACTTTAGTGATGTCCCGCACCTTCAGGGATGCCTAGCACCTTTAGTGATGTCCCCTACCTTCAGGGATGTCCCCAACCTTCAGTGATGTCCCCCACCTTCAGTGATGTCCCTCACTTTAGTGATGTCCCGCACCTTCAGGGATGCCTAGCACCTTTAGTGATGTCCCCTACCTTCAGGGATATCCCCAACCCTTAGTGATGTCCCCCACCTTCAGGGATGCCTAGCACCTTTAGTGATGTCCCCTACCTTCAGGGATGTCCCCAACCTTCAGTGATGTCCCCCACCTTCAGTGATGTCCCTCAACTTTAGTGATGTCCCGCACCTTCAGGGATGCCTAGCACCTTTAGTGATGTCCCCTACCTTCAGGGATATCCCCAACCCTTAGTGATGTTCCCCACCTTCAGTGATGTCCCCCACCTTCAGGGATGCCTAGCACCTTCAGTGATGTCCCTCACCTTCAGTGATGTCCCCCACCTTCAGGGATGCCTACCACCTTCAGTGATGTATAACACCTTCAGGGATGTCTAGCGTCTTAGACAAGGAGTCACTTGTAACAAATGAGTGCTGGTTTGATAGGTCACCTTTGAGGAGATCGATAGGGAGAACAAGCACCCCGTTCATTGTGGCAAACCTCAGGGGCTGAAATGATGGTAACTGGAGAATGTTATCAGAACGAACCAATCACATATTCAAGCAGGTTCTGTATGGGAAACGTATAGAAGGAAAGCGACTTAGGATAACGTCTTCATTCTTTCCTTCATTCCATTTCTCTTTCTTTGTCCACCAGTGTTCTCTAAATAAATGGTGGTCTTCCCTTTTTCTCCTTACTTGGATATTACACAAAAGGTCATTTTATATAATTCTATAAGTTGGCTTTTGCTGTGTATGTTCTTTCCAATGAATTCGATTTTTTTTGGTCGTATCTCTTTGTCCACTTATGCTTTTCCATAGTTCTATTTGTTTGCAATTTTATCGTGCCAACATTTCACACCCCAAGATACATTTTGTCATACACCTAACATAGCCTCATTGTTACATTTAATTTTGAAGTATCATTTGACCACACAATGTTAAAATATATTCTTTCAACATGTTCGGTACTTTCTAGATGATAAATAATACTCTCTCTCTCTCTCTCTCTCTCTCTCTCCAAATTACAAATGTGTTAAGCAGCTTCAGTGTTTCTCGCTCATTTAAGAACAAAGTACTCAGGTTCATGAATGTTACAACGCTGGGATACAACCTGTTTCCATCTCTACACACCTTGTCCAGTTTAATAAATATGGATTCTCTCCGGATATCGTCATTATAACGGCAGTTTCGCCTCTTTTTACGCTGCGATAATTGTTGTTTAAAAAATAGACCCACAATTTAAAAATGTGAAATTTACGTGACATTCAATAACAAAGTCATAGGTTAGCATACAGATAAAACAAAGACTAATACTGCAACAGATCAGAGGCATGAAACGGGCAAGTACCGTCAGAAGTAAAGGCATCAAGATGCACCAAGATGCGTAGAGATGTTCAAACATGATCGTTGACTAATATTACAAAACAGAGATGTGAGATGCTATGTTTGAGAAAATGCTATGAGAATCGAAGACATAAAAAAAATATTTCGAATCACGTCATTATCAAACATACGTAGAAACGAAAATAAAGTAGCACTGCATGCTTATGAGAATGGAGTCTGCACGCTGCCACTACAACAGCTCTAAGACGGGAGGAATACTAGCAATAAATGGACAATTTTACAGAAGTCACGTAGAGACTAGGGCCAGCAACTTCCAGCTGTGACACCCAGCCCAAGATATCACAACAACGGAGGCTCATACAATGCTTCACGGTAAACGTTGATAAGATCAGCAAGTAAGAAGTATTATTATAAACAGAAAATAATTTCTGATGAGATCATGCTGGCTGTGTGTGTTCAGGTTACAAGTAGCTCACGAAGTTATTATTCTTTCCAGAAAGGCAGAATGCATTAATCAAATAATAAATGTACTGATAATTCCAAGAAGACAAAAGTTGAATTTTTCAGTTTGAATTGATAAATAAAATAACCGTCTAAATGATATCCCTTTTTTTCTTCTTCTTCTATCCTTCCTCTATTGCGTTGGCGTCGAGGGAGATACAATCTGCGATTCTTTGCTCTTCTGTTGACCTCTTCTGGTGTTATCCCTCCTAGTGACTCTAGTATTCCCTTTATCCATCTCTTTCTCTGTCTTCCTCTTAATCTGGCGTTTTCGTAGCGTTTGTTTATGGCTCCTTGAGCCATTGTTAAGATATCCCTTTAAATAAAATAAAAAATCTTGCGGGTAAATCTTGAGTGTAGCTTTCGATGTGAGTTTCCTAGAAAAGTGAAAAGAATCAAGGACAAGAAACTGAACAAAGTAACACAAGGCTGGCTTTACTCAAAATGATGGCATATGTATATTTGAGTTATTGAGTTATTTGCGGGTCATCATCATTCTGAACATGTCCCTAGAAAGACCACCGGTCATTATAATAATATTTGTTTGCAAGTTACTTGGTTCCTTCCGAGGACAGTCTGAGGCTATCTTAGTGTCAAGCCGTGTTGCTGGTTGAGGTGCGCCGCCACGCCCACCCTCCGACATGCTGGTCAAAGTGGCATCAGTAACGCTCCCAAGAACTTCCAATTTCTTTTAGTGGTTTTGACAAAGAGATTCCTCTCTTACCTTTTGAGCATCTAAATTTTTCTGTCAAAACATGCAAAAGCTCGCATGCACATGTTTATGTTTACATATGCAAGGCTCTGTTCTGTCGCCAAATGTGTTCTCATTACACAGCGAAAATATTATGAGATCAATCATCATCATCAATTACCGTGCTTGCTGGCGTAGGTGATCATGTCTCTTCACAATTTTCGATCTCGACAGTTATTTATCATTTCTGTTGTTGACCTTCTGCTAAGCCATTCACTTGAGCTGTCTGGTATCTTTTCTCTTTGCTTGAGATCAAGAGTAGATTAAAACGTACGTCTACGGTAACAACATAAACAATCTACGATACACGGATGACACGTTTAATAGCAGAGGCGGAGAATGAACTACAAGAAATGATAGACATAATAGTGCAATAAAGTACACAAGAAAGGTAATAAAACATAAATAATGGTCATATTGAAGAAACAATCATCACCATCATGCAGCATAACAATAAGCGATACAAATCTGAAACAATTGCAGAGCCTCAAATACATGAGCGCAATAATATCAGATTTAAGATCTGTTGTCATGTTCAAGGTCTTGATGTCTTGAAACCACCTTCCTCTTGGTCTGCCCCTGATGCATCGCCCAGAAACCATGCCTTCCATTATTGTTCCTACCAGAGGAGATTGACATAAGTTGATATCATATTACATACAACGTTGCTTTTCCCAGTTCGCTGTGGCTTTTAACGTGGCCACAGTATTGTAATTTCCTCTTTAGAATTGTGTTTATAATGTTTCTTTTTAATGTTTAAAGCTTCAAGTATGTCTTCATTGCTCTTTTTACATTATCCAAGGTAACTTAAGAATTTTTCTGTCGCATTTTGTTTCGAATTAATCGATTTTCTTCCTTGCTGTTTGTGAGATTATCCATGATTCACAACCGTATGTTGCTACCGGAAGATACTTGTCCTTAATGATTTTAATTGTACTGCCTTGCTGGAGTTGTGCCAATGCTTTTCATGGCGTTTAATTTTTGTGTTGCTTTTGGTAATCTTCATTTGATCTCTTTTTGGTAGTTTCCATTGTTATTTACTACAAATCACAGATATTCAAAGTTTGTTACAAACTCCAGTTTCATCACTGTTGATGATGATTTTCGGTTGGCTTTTTATTTTATCAATGGCTATTATCTTAGTTTTCTGTATGTTTAGATAGAGATTTTGTTTTTTACTGTTTTTAACACATTCAATTATCAATTTTAATCCTTCTGCACTCTTTGAGAGGAGGAATGTCTCATCAGCGTATCTGAGTTCTGGAATGATGTTGTCATTTAATGTGAAAGGATCGAACTTCGCAAATATGTCATCGTTTCTGATATTTCTCATGATGTTCTCATCTTTGATGTTGAACAGGCGTTGAGAGAAGATGCAACCCTGCCTCACACCTTTTTAGTACTTCAAACCTATTTAATGTTTCTCCCGCTATTCAGATAGCTGCCTGCTGTTTGTGATATAGTGATCTGATATGTTGTATTAGGTGTGTTGGGAAGCCCATATCTTTCATGATGTTCCACAGTTTATGATGTTGAACGCAGTCAAAGACCTTGCTGCAATCTATGAAGCATGTATACAGTTCTATGTTGTATTCCCTGTACTTTCTCTGACAGTGGCGGCGTAGTGTTCCAGTCTAATGATATATCATACCCTAATGTTTCTATGAACACTATTGTTGTCACCACACAAACGCCAATGGCACACATTAAGATTGAGTTTTCACCGACCATTTCGCAGGCCGGCAGTGAACCGACGGTGTGTGAGGCGCAAACATTTACAGACATCTATTGCCTGGACGGGTATTCTTGGTCGTTTTGTGCAGTGTGTAGTGGGTGTAGCAAAAGCTGCGACTTCATCATCGGTACGTGTCACGGCAAATGCTCACATGGGATCTATGGACACGATTGCTCCAGGTCTTGTCTCAGTATCTGTCCTTTATGTGGGAAAAATCCGGAAAATGCCTACAATGTAAACATCCTGGCTATACCTGTAATGACACTTGTCCCGATGGTAATTTTGGGCTACAGTGCGAACAGACGTGTTCTGATGGCTGTGACATCATATGTGACCCGGAAAGTGCAGACTGTACGTGCAAGGAAACGTACTACGGGTCAGACTGCACTCTCAAATGTCCAGACAACTGTTTCAACGACACCTGTGAACAGTCAACCGGGAACTGTACATACAAGGGAACGTTCTACGGGTCAGACTGCTCTCAAATCTCCGGACAACTGTTTGAACGAAACCTGTGGACAGTTAATCGAAGCCTGCGTCTCGTATGTCGATGATTCACAAGTTAAGAAGAATCTGCAGACTAACCCAAGCATATGGATACCTCAATGTGTTTATGTACTAGACTTGGCTCATTTCTTGGTGTTTTTCCGTGAAGACATTACTCATATCTTAATGTTTTTCTGTGCTAGTTATGGCTCATATCTTGGTGTGTTTATGTGCTAGCCATGGCTCAAATCTTAGCTTGTGTGTGTGTGTGTGTGTGTGTGTGTGTGTGTGTGTGTGTGTGTGTGTGTGTGCTAGCCATGGCTCATATCTAGGTGTGTGTCATGTTAGTCATATCTCATATTTTGGTGTGTCCGTGTTAATCATGTGTCATATCATTGTGTGTGCATGTCTAAGTCAGTCATATCTCATATCTTTATGTGCTTGTCTATGTTAGTCATGTGTTATATATCTTGATGTGTGTCGGTGTTAGTCATGTCTCGTATCGCTGTGTACATGTCTGTGTTAGTCACATCTCATATCTTTGTGTGTGCATGTCTGTGTTAGTCACCTCTAGTGACTCGGGCAGATGGTGCTCGTAAACCTGGGAGGGCCGACCATCTAAGGGCAGATTCCCCTATAGAAAAGACAATCTGCTGCCTTGCAGAAAGATTGGGGACAATCAAAGGCTAATGAAAGCAAAAGGTGAAAAAATGCTGGCTGAAATCGGATGCACTGGGCCACTGGCGCAGAACACAGTGCAACGTATTAACGGGTGTTCAGTCAGAGTGGATCTGGCGGACTCTAAATGTGACGTTCTGTCTGTGGGGGCGATCAACACACTTAACCTGACAGCTGACTTCATGTGGGAGTCTGGATCCTACTCTGACTGAGTCCTGATCGCAGGGAGAGAGAGAGAGAGAGAGAGAGAGAGAGAGAGAGAGAGAGAATAGAGATGGGTGGCGAAATACACTATAATCCTATGTGACGTCACGCGGCGCGGTAAGGATCAAGATATAATAATGTGATGTACGCAGAAGAATATTATTGTTTAAAATGTACAATGTGTGTGTGCGTGCGTGTGTGTGTGTGCGTGCGTGTGTGTGTGCGTGCGTGTGTGGCCTTTGGCGTCTTGACAGACGATTAGCAGCAAACCATCATGATAAATCAGATTAGTCTGGTAAAAATATGAGTGTCTTATTCTGGATACTGATTTGCTGAACAACTTCTCTCGAGGAATCTGCCAATATTGGTCAGACAGATCAATTCGCAGAACGAACAAGATGCATTCGTGGTACCTGGGCTCGTTTCCTTTCTCCTGCGCCTTTGTCTTCTGGATTTATTATCAGTCCAGCCTCAAAAGATGCTGTGCCATTTATGGTTTCCAAGTGCTGCGATCTGCAGCCAGACTTTCTCAGTTTCTTTAAAAGATAGAGAATTCCCTCAAGGAAACCCTGCAAACATCTTTATATCGCACCGCCGGTCTGCCCTTTGGTCTCTTTTTGTCATTGAGTTCGCCACACAATATTTGTTTGTTTATTAAAAAAACAAACTATGTCTAATTATTGAATTTATGACTAAAAAAAATCTGGGAAATTTATAAATGGTGAAGTGGATATGGGAATGCCCCGACTTAGATGAAACTGACTCCATTAACAGAACAGATAGATGATGATTGAACAGTGAATATAATAAATTATTTATAATATGGGAATGCCCCGACTTAGATGAAACTGACTCCATTAACAGAACAGATAGATGATGATTGAACAGTGAATATAATAAATTATTTATAATATGGGAATGCCCCGACTTAGATGAAACTGACTCCATTAACAGAACAGATAGATGATGATTGAACAGTGAATATAATAAATTATTTATAATATGGGAATGCCCCGACTTAGATGAAACTGACTCCATTAACAGAACAGATAGATGATGATTGAACAGTGAATATAATAAATTATTTATAATAATTATAACACACTTTGTCCTCCATTGATATTAAAAGTAATGTGTGGACTATTTTTGAGAGAGAGTCCCGCTGATTTAAACAACAACATGGTCAGTTCTCTTCACAGAAAACTCAACTTCTTTTCTTCCTCATTTGCTTTTCAACGTCGAGGGAAGATATAATTTGCGATCTTTTGCTTTTCTGTTCGCCTCAGCTGCTGTAATTTTTCCTAGTGTTTCTAATATCATAATCCGTCTTTGTTTCGTGGCCAACCTTTGGGCATGGTGTTCTCGCAACGTTTATTGAAGGCTCATTGTGCTGTTTTTATTTTCTTTCTTCCTTGTTGTGTGGTCAAACCATTTTATCTGTTGTTTCTTTATATATATACTATGGGGTTATTCCTAGTTTTTTTCTCAGTTCTTCACTTCTGATCTTATCTCTCAGGCCGTTTCCTGTCATTTGTCTAGCACATTTCATCTCAGTGGAGGTTATTTTTTCTTTAGTGGTATTTCTTTTAAATGTTTTTGTCTTGCAGCTGTAGTTCAGGAAGATTGTATTGTAGAGTGCCCGTTTTGCCCGTTGCCTCTAGAGTTATTTCCTTGTTTGACAATAGTGGTGATAGCTGTACAACGATTTGACAAGCTTCGTTGCATCTTGAGTCTATTTCTGCTGTTTGCGAATTGTCGTTTGTCACTAGACTTCCTAGGTATTTAAATTCATCTAGTTTCTTCAAAGCAATAATTATTTCGATAATGATCCGGACTTACTTTTTAACTTGAACGAGACACAACTAAAAACTCGGATTGTGGTGTTTTAAAAGTTTGCTTGTTGGCAGGTCCACGGTGCTCGTTCTCGTATGTCGGAGTTGATCGCTTTAGGAGGGACAGATACTCTCACTTAAAATAGCTGCATTTACAAGGAATATTACTTTATAAACAATTCTTTTAAGGTAAGTTGCATTCTAGTTAGTTGCCTGAATAATGAAGTGAATATTTCATTTTATTTTAGTCCGTCACATTCAATTCATCAGATCGTCATCATGATGATGATGATCATTTTTAATAATTATTATAATATAATTATTAAGATTAAGATCAATAAGTGATAGTAATTGTTATTATATTGTTCAACAATTGTTGTATTAATCGAGCTTCTATTTGCAGACGAGCAGGCACTAATACATGGAAAAATAGAAGACCATCAAGAGCACTTAAATTTAAATAAGACTCAACAGGCACAAAATAATAATACAGTTTGAGTATATAATTTTAAATAAAAATATATATAAACATGAAATCATGAAAATTTAAGAAAATGATGAAAATCAATATCTGAATATCAACAAAACAGTAAACACTCAAACAGAAGTCAGAAGTAATTGTTAGTAATATCACCAATTTTACAACAGAGAAACATGACATCAGTATCAGCATACCTATAGACTCTATAGGAAACGAAAACAAGTGAAGTTGAGGAATTTAAATATTATATAACTAGGAAGTCTAGTGACAAATGACAATTCTGAATTCACAAACATCAGATTCAGACTCAGAGATAGAATCAAGTTATCAAGAAGCAACAAAGCTTGTCAAATCATTAGACAGCTATCACTAATATCAGCACCACTATTGTCCAACAAAGAAATAACTCTCCTAGAGACAAAATACTAGGCACTCTACAATACAATATTCATCACAACGTTGTGCTACCAATGCCAGTCTTCGACCCTAGATGCAAGAACAAGAAAAATAACCTCTGTTGAGATGAAATCTGTTAGACAAATGATGGGAAACAGCCTGAGAGACAAGATTAGAAATAAACTATCTTTACGACACATAGTACCATTGCTGGTGTATGTTGGGGGGGGGGGGGCAACGATAGAACCCGAGGGATAAAGGCTGCTTGGTCAAGCAGTCGCCACAACGTGCGAGACTCAGAATTTTTATTTCACCCCCGATAGAAAAATCCTTTCTGTCTACCACGGGCTTCGAACACCATACGTCGGCTTTTCAGCTAGCGGAACAGCGGTTTTAGCAGCACGGCCATGCAATGATTAGTATAGAACTGAGAAAAAATCTAGAAATAATCCCCACCATTTCACCATAGAATATAAAGAAACAGCTGATAAAATGGTTTGACCATGTGACAAGGCAGAAAGATCAAAACACAACACAATGAGCCTTCAATAAACGATGCGAGAGCACCAGACCGAAGTGTCGACCATTAAAAAATATGGATTGACAGAAAATATATGAAGCACTAGGAAACATAACAGTAGCAGAGGCAAACAGAAGAGCCAAGGGCGCGAACTATATCTTCTCTCGATGCTGAAAGCAAATGAGGAAGGAAAGAAGAAGTATTATAATAAATAAATAATATTATAATAATATAAATAATATTATAATAATATAAATAAATATTGTCATAGTAATTTAATTTACTTAATAACTAATTTACTTTAATATTTCAATCAATATTGGTTATAATTAAATGAAATTGGTATTGCTATTAATTATGTTTCATTAATTTATTGGATTATTGTCTTATATTTTGTAATGTAACTCAGTTGGTGAGTAAAGGTAAAGTACGACACTTGAACTGGCATTTTAGCACACGAGTTTACACTCCATATGTGCTCGGCCACCTATCCAGAAATGTTAGGAGATTTCTGTATAGTATTACCTCAAGCATCTAAACTCAGATGCGAGGCGACATTCCTCACCTTCCCTGGGTAATAAATACCCTGGTACCTATTTCTGCCAACGGCTGGGCCGACTGTGGGGGTATTTTTTTTTTCCAACCATGAGTGCAATTCACACTGCTCCCAATGGAATCAAACACGGGTTGTCTGAACGTCAGTAGTCCAGTCGAGTGGTTTTCCCAACTAGTAGGCTACCGATGCCCCCAGTTGGTGAGTAACTTCTCAGTAAGTAACCAGAACCTGTGATAGTAATATTACTAATATTAATATTGTTTATAAATAAATAAAATTGCATTAAATTATTATTTTTAATTTATCGTGTACACTTAACTATACTTATACTATCTGCCCTATTGTATTATAATCTCGCCATTTGTCTCTGCTCTGTGCAAGCATCTCTTTCTCATTGAGGTAGCCGATTCTTGCTCTTGCCTCTCTCATCAATGTTCTTCTCTGTGTCTCTTTGGGTCAGCCTCTTTTCCTTTTACCTGTTGTTTCCCACATGAGGGCTTGCTTTGCTGTTCGGTTATTACCTCTCCTCATCACATGTCCAACATATGACCATCATCTTTTCTTTATTACTGAAAATATTAGTGGTTGATTGGCGATTTCTCTAATTTCTTCGTTTGTTTTGAATTCGTTCCATGTTATGCCAAGTATTTTCCTTAGGCATTTATTTTTAATGCGTTCGACTTTGTTTCTATGTCTCTTGTTGTTTTCCAGCTCTCGCATGCCTACATAAGGGTTGATAGTATGTTTGATTTGAATAGTCTAAGTTTTGTGTTTGTGCTGATGAGTTTAGATTTCCTTAACTTTTCAAGGCTTCTGAAAGACATTGCTGCTTTACCTATTCTGATTCTAATTCTTTACTTGTATCCCCTTCCCAATCAATGTGATATCCAAGATAGATAAAGTGGTCGATCTCTTCCACTGGTTTATTTTCCATGTATATTGTCATCAGTTGGAATTAAGTTATTCATGACTTTAGTCTTTTCATGATTGATCTCAAGCCCAATTTTGCTGGCTATTGATGATAGTTCATTTGTGTTTTCCTGCATCGTTTTTATCTGACTGCTGATGAGGACTATGTCATCAGCAAAGTTGAGGTCCTCCAAATGGTCTCCTTGTATCCATTCGATCCCTTTGTTACCAGTGCAGCATATCTTCATAATGAAGTCCATGACAACTCCAAATAACAAGGGTGATAAAATACATCCTTGTTTAACTCCAGTTTCCATTTAAAACATTCACTCAGTCCTTCCTCTGCGCGAATTACACATGTGTAACCATCATACATGTCTTTGATAATATTTATGTTTGTTGGTGTAAGTCACATTGCTTCAGAATTTTCCACAAAGAATTTCTATGAATGCTTTTGAATGCTTTTTTGAAGTCAATGAAGTTAAGTACAAAAGATTTTTGCTTTTCAATGTGTTCCTCCAATATAAGTCATAGAGTAAAAATGTGGTCAAGGCAGCTTCTCCTTTTCTAAACCCAGCCTGTTCTTCACACATTACTGTATCTATTGAATCCTTTATTCTATTCGTGATGATTTTTACAGAATAACTTTGAGACAACTGACAAAAGTGTCATGCCTCTCCAATTGTTACAATCTCTGAGATTACCCTTTTTTGAAATCTTAACAATGATTTTATGTATTAATATATAATGTAATTTAGCGAGAATTAGCTTTCAATAGCTTTCATTGACCAGGAAAAAGCATTCGACAGAGTAAACAGAGAACAACTGTGGGAGATACTAACAACATACGGATTAAGCCAACATTTAACCAACCTAATTAAAAGTCTCTACATCAAAAGCAACTGCACAGTCAGAACAGCAGCAGGCTACACAGACCATTTTGAAGTTAGATCAGGTGTAAGACAGGGGTGCGTACTATCCCCCATACTGTTTATTACATACATGGACTATATGTGCAAGTTAGCCAAACCCATCAGAGACAAAGGAGATCAACAAGCTTTTATTTAAAGACGATCTGGCACTAATACATGAAAAGATGAAAGACGTACAAGAACACTTAAATAGACTCAACAGCACAGGCACAAAATACAGCATGAAAATCAGCATCAACAAAACAGAAGTCATGAATGTCGCCAAAAATAAACAGAACATCAACATAACTATAGAAGGCAGGCAACTAAAACAAGTAGAGGAATTAAAATACCTAGGATGTTTAGTGACAAATGATAATCACAAACAGCAGAGATAGACTCAAAATGCATCAAAGCTTGTCAAATGATTGGACAGTTATCACCACTATTATCCAACAAGGAAATAACTCTAGAGGCAAAATGGGCATTCTACAATACAATCTTCATCCCAATGTGCTACCAATGCGAGTCCTGGACCCTAGATGCAAGAACAATAAGAAAAATAACCTCTACTGAGATGAAATGTGTCAGACGAATGACAGGAAACAGTCTGAGAGATAGATCAGAAATGAAAAACTAAGAAAAAAGCTAGGAATAATCCCCGCCATAGAATATATAAAGAAACAACAGATAAAATGGCTTGGCCATGTGACAGTGCAGAAAGATCAAAACACAACACAACGAGCCCTCAATAAATGTTACAAGAAAACCAGACACAAGGGTCGACCGCGAAAAAGATGGATCGATGGAATATTAGAAGCACTAGGAAACATAACAGCAGCAGAGGTGATGTGAAGAGCAAAAGACCGCAAATTATATCTCCCTTCAACACTGAAAGGCAAATGAGGAAGGAAAGAAGAAGAAGAACAATGATTTCTTTTTTCACTATTTTAAATTTTTTATTAATTTGTATTATTATTGTAAATGAATTACTACAGTATCATAAACATATCGACCACAGACAGGCATTGTAGGGTTAAGACTGCTGAAATGGGAAATTCTGATATATTATATTCTAAATAATATTTTTAATGCTCTGAATTTTAAAATATTTTTAAAAATATATTTAAGTGTGCTGGAAACTATTTATTTATAGAATAATGCTAATAGATCTCAGTATTGTCTTTAGACAAGACTTTATAACAGATGCTAAAATATTAACAAATATTACTTAGTCCAAATTGTCCATACATTCATAAAGTACACTCATGCCTTGATGGGCATGTATTTAAAGCTTATACCAGCATATTCATTGTTGTGTTTCTTGTCCACTATTCTTTTGTCAGTACCCCATCACCTAACGTTATATTACATGTTGGAAACTATTTTAACTTAGGCTGCTGTGAGTTCATCATCATGACTGACTTGGCTGAGAAGAAAGAGGATGTGAAGAAGAAGATCAGGTCTTTGCTGCTGTCAGCACCCATTGGGCTAACTTTGCAGGAATTGGAAAAAGACTACAGAACATTTATTGGATGCAGCTTGCCCGTTAGAGAACTGGGTTACACGAGCACTGAAGAATATTTAATGAGTATTCCAGATGTTTTACAAGTAGGTGCATTTACATTTTTTTCTGATCTTTTATTCACTGTTGATGATCAACTTTGTCCACATTATCAGTTCTCTTAAACCAGGGGTGTGCAACCTTTTATTTTCTGAGGACCAGATCTGAAAACTATAAAGATGCAGACAGTCAGATGCCATCACGTAATGATGCCATTATGTAAATGACCTAAATTGCATTCACAAGTGATTGTAATGTAAACATTTTATTAGTGATGGAGAGTGGAAGACAGAAAAGAGAGTGGAATGAAAGGGAGAGGGTTTGAGACAGAAAAGGTCAGGGGTAGGGATGGAGAAAAATCAACAATACATTATAAATAGAAAGCTTACCTTTTATGGTTTGTGCATTTATGTGTTACTTTTATTTCTCTTTTGTGAGCTCAGGGAATGGAGTTTATAGTCATTTTCAAATCAAGCACAAGGGCCTGTCAAAATAGCTTGGTGGTTGCCCACCTTTGTTTTAAAAATTTCAGCTCTTAACATCCAACTTTCCTCAGAATCTGGACTGATGATTACATCCTTATGTTAGGAAGCTTTTCACGTCATACAATGTATGAGGCAATTATTTAAAAATTACGTAACTGATAAGGTGCCACACACAGATACACTTAAATACATCATTTGTATTTTCATGTGTACAGCTGAATTTATCAGCTATTATGAGTGTATGGCCTTTGGCGTCTTGACAGACGGTTTGTAGCAATCAATCATGATAAGTCAGTAGTTTGGTAAAGCATTAGTGTCTCATACTTGGTGCTGCTTTACTGAACATCTTCTCTCGTGGCTGAATTTGCTAATCCTTGACAGAGAGATCCATCCACAGAATGAGCAAGGTGTATTTGTGGTACCTGACCTTGCCTCTTTTCTCTTGCGTCTTTTGTCTTCTGAATTTGACATCAGCACTGTCTTGAATGTTGCTGTGCCATTTTTTATGTTTGCTTTCCATATGCTACGATCCGCAGCCACGTTCTCCAAGAGTACTCCTTTAAATCACATTTCAACTTCTCTAATATGCACAATTATTCTACCACTTCATTGTATTATGTGCATTATATTTTATTCCTTATTGGTACCATATCTCACTGTTACTATCCATCTGATCCTAATAAAGTGCTCTCATCATGATGTTAACTTCGCTAAGCACACACCTGCTCTTCCATTTCAAGTCTAAGATCACCCTCAATTAACTATTTTTCTACTATTATTCCATCCATATCACTCCGGCCCATCTTTATCTCATGCAGTTTTCACCTGCCGATGTTCACCCACTAGTATCTAACTATCCAGTGAATTTTTTGTTCGCCCCCTTGTTAACCTTTAATTATGATACCATAGTAAAAATTACTACCACTTAAATGTAACATTAGTTGCTGTAAATGTAGTAATATCTCTGAACTTTTGACACATAGCTGTGTGTTCACATTAGGCAAATCACAGGGACTCAGAATTCCTGCTCAGATTAATTTATGACCTGAGTTTCACCTTATGGACCTGGTGTATTACATTATCTATGTGCTCACTGTAAGTCTGTCTGTATGTTCAGCTACCTCTCAGAGCATTATTTGCTGTTTCCAGAGTCACAAAGGCTTGTTTGTTGTCTTGAAGATGGCAGAGGAGATTTCGCTGGTTACAGTAAAAAAAAAAAATAATAAACTTTTAAATTGGCGATTTCTTTTTTCTTCTTCAAAAAACAATGTATCACACGAATGAAAAAAAAAAAAAAGAAAATCCTACATCAATATAAACAAATCCAACACTCAGGGGTTACCAAATGTAGTAATTAGGAAGGTATATGGGGAGAGGGGGAATGTTTGACCAAGGCAAAATGTCAAATTGTGAAGAATTTGTGTTTTGATGCAGTAATATTTACAATAGTATCGTAATCTAGGGTTAATTATGTTTTACTTAATCTCCACTGATTATTCTCATTCACATGCATTCTGTCTCTGTTATGAGTATGTTCATTGTGTCTCTTTTATGAGTATGTTCATTGTGTCTGTTATGAGTATGTTCATTGTGTCTCTGTTATAAGTATGTTCATTCTGTCTCTGTTAGAGTATGTTCATTGTGTCTCTGTTATAAGTATGTTCATTCTGTCTCTGTTATGAGTATGTTCATTGTGTCTCTGTTATGAGTATGTTCATTGTGTCTCTGTTATGAGTATGTTCATTCTGTCTCTGTTATGAGTATGTTCATTGTGTCTCTGTTATGAGTATGTACATTCTGTCTCTGTTATTATAAGTATGTTCATTGTGTCTCTGTTATGAGTATGTACATTCTGTCTCTGTTATGAGTATGTTCATTGTGTCTCTGCTGTGAGTATGTTCATTCTGTCTTTATGTTCTGTAGTACATTTTACTATATTACTGTAAACCATCTCTCCCTGTAAGACACGTAACCTGGTTCTATGTATAGTCTAGATGAATCAAACTCACACAGTAGTTTTATTGGTCATAAAATTGTCAAGTATAGGTAGATTTGTTTTTTGAGTCTGTAAGTTGATCTTGTATCTGCATTTTGATATTATACTGAATTGGCGAACCAGAACTATCTAGTACTCCACCTCATCATGGTGCTCCTGGTAGCAGACTTACTAATCTAATCTGGCCTAGTGAGTAGGGATCTAGAGGTCATCATCCCTGTGCTAAAAGTATGATGCACAAAAGATTGATGTTGTTTGGCTGAAAGGTGCAACATCACTTCTCTTCTACAAACAGCAACACAATGCATTCACATCCACAAAACGTCCTTCTAAGGATAGATGATAACGAGGTCTACCTATTCCCTTAAGTGGTGTCACAAGACAGAGGGAGATAAAAACATTCATGATCATTTGAGATATCAACATTCATGACCATATGAGATATCAACATTCATGACCATATGAGATATCAACATTCATGACCATATGAGATATCATATTCATGACCATACGAGATATAAACATTCATGACCATATGAGATATCAACATTCATGACCATATGAGATATCAACATTCATGACCATATGAGATATAAACATTCATGACAATATGAGATATCAACATTCATGACCATATGAGATATCAACATTTAAGACCAGAAGAGATATAAACATTCATGACCATTTGAGATATCAACATTCTTGACCTATGAGATATCAACATTCATGATCATATGAGATATCAACATTCATGATCATATGAGATATCAACATTCATGACCATTTGAGATATCAACATTCATGACCATATGATATATAAATTCATGACCATTTGGATGTCAACATTCATGATCATATGAGATATCAACATTTATGACCCTATGAGATATCAACATTTATGACCCTATGAGATATCAACATTCATGACCATATGAGATATCAACATTCATGACCATATGAGAATATCAACATTCATGACCATACGAGATATCAACATTCATGATCATATGAGATATCAACATTCATGACCATTTCTCACCAGCCTTTGTCTATCCTCATGTTTGTCAATTTTTTGGGGTCAAAATCAAAGTAATTGGCTTGAGATTTCCAGATTTAAAGATAGGCTGTATTTTTCACAGTCCTGAGATTGACTGTATTGATTGAAATGTATAAATGAAATAAACAAAAGAGATATGTATGCAAAAAGTTATTTTAATGTCATGAAAAATATACTAACATCAAAACAATAACACCAGGGCTAAAACTAAGAATAGCAAAATGTTACATCTTCTCAATATTCCTGTATGGTGCAGAAATTAGACAAGAAAACAGAAAAGAAAATTGAAGCCTTTGAAATGTGAATTTAGAGAAGAATAGGTAGAATTGAATGGAAAGGAAAGAAAACAACGATGAAGTTTTAAACACTAAAATAGAGAATAGAGAACTACTAAACACAATTAGAACAAGACAAATGAAATTTTTGGCATGTTAAAAGACACAAATGCCTAATAAAAGTAATATGGGAAAGGGAATACAAGGTAAAAGAGGCAGAGGCAGACCAAGACTCACATGGACGAGTAACATCAAACAAAAGATGGACAAGTCAACCTATGACAATCTGCTCCATCAAGCAAGAACAAGTGGAACTGCGCTCCATGGTAGCCAACCTTCGATGCGGAGACGGCACTTGATGATGACATACACTTTAAATATGTTCAACTGTTTCCTATTAAGTGGGGTGTTTGCTGTGTTTTCCCATTGACATCACTCAATCTGATTTACATTAATTCCTGAATTTGAAGGTATCATTGGGTGAGATGCGATGTTTGAGAAAAGTAACAAACACAAGAAGAGATAGAATACCAAATGAAACCATAAGAAAAATGGTAGGAACAAAACCCTGCCAAGAATATATAGAACAACAACAACTTAAATGGTTTGTCCACCTGGTCAGAATGAATCCTCACCAATCACCATCAAGGGCGTTCTTCTCGAGAATGCATGGAAAAAGACCAAGAGGAAGACCCAGAAGAAGATGGATAGATGCAGTGACAGAGACATGTAACAACAAAGGAAAATCACTAATTCAGACAGTTCGAGCAGTTCAAGACGACAAATGATATAAACCACGACACCTTTTAGGTATCATTGAAAAGAGAAAAGAAGAAGAAGTTGGGTTTTAAGAATTTTCAATGGAGATCAACCAGATTTAATGTGATGACATAACAAGAAGGTCATTACTTTGTGGGTTCATCCATGTTTACACAAATTTAGGGGACTTCATGAAATGCAGTGATGTTGATGATTGTGTCCCTTAATGACTATTATTATTCCTTTGCTCTTATTCTATTATCTTCCCACCTCCTTATCCAGGCTTTTCTTTAAATAAAACCTTCTGCCTTCAATATCAAATATTCTCTGCAGGTTTTATTATCAGAATTAATTTTTATGCTTGACCTCATGTCAGTATGTTTGCTTTGGTAATTGTTTCACTTATATGTCTGTTGTTTTGTCTTTTCTAGATGACCATGAGAAATGGTGTGCACGTGTTGACAGGTGTGGCTAATGCTGCAACAGAAAATATTCAAAACTTGTCTCTAAACAAAAGATAGATAGTAAGAAGCATTGGTGCTTTTGGGAACAGAAGAGCAGCAAGAGATAGTGTAAGTCAGGGACGAAGATGGGAGCCTACCACCTACACCAAACCATGGGAAAGAAACAACAGAGCAGCTTATAACCATTTGGAAGAGAGCATTTACATTTCTCACAACATATGTACTCAAGGGATTCATCACACGATCAGCCAGACACAGAAAATGCCATCAGTGCCTTCTATGTACAAGGTCAAATTCACAAACTCCTACAGAGCTACCCAGATGGCTTCCCATTGGTTAACATCAATGGCATGTTCCAGAAACATTATGGAATTCCTCTTGATCACCTCGGTATGGTTTCTCCAGTGTTGTTGACTTGCTGGCTAGTTTAACTGACTTTGTGACACTGAAACAGTTGTCACGTGGAGAAACATGGGTTATGTCAACAGCATTTGATATCACCAAGGATAAAGTGC